>CBVK0101122762.1:0-12569 GCA_900067695.1 Picea abies | reverse complement strand
TGATAATCATGAATATCAAATAAAGTCCAGATGCATGAAATATACACTCTATAAAATAAGTTATATTTTAGTTGAATTCTAGCAAGTTTTGTTATGGTTTTACATCTAGAAACATGCAAGGAACTAGGCCTTGCTTAAAAATCATATTGATGCAGGGCCCAATGTGCACAAATTATTAACAATAGCCAAACAATTTAGATTTTATCAGGTTAAAGTTTGACATTGACATCTTAGGATGCAATCTTGTCTAATAAAATTACAACAATCGGGAGAGATTTTGATACTATTGGAAGCGGATTCACTGGTGAATCCTCTTTCTAAAACATGCCCCAAGGGGATTCACTAGTAATATAAACCATGACCTATTTACAAATCTGGCCACTTTGTAAAATTTCATTGAGGGAGCCCCCTCTGGTTGGAAATGCCAGTGTTTAGCCTAAAGTATGGTTTGAAAAGCTTACCTTGGGAATTTTCCCTCACAATCAAGAAAATTACAAAGTGACATACCTAGCATTCCAAGTGTATTATTGCATAAATATACAAAAAACTACAAATATACAAGCTTATAGAAACCAGTTCCTAATTAGAAACCCTACAATCCTAAATAAAAACAAAAGAAACACATTAATCATACATGTGACTTCGTTGAATACCTATGAAACTCTGAAATCCTAGTTCAACTTTTGAGTAGTCTCCAAGTTCTCTCCACTGCAGATTTATCGATCATGGAAACTTCTTATATACACATTCAAGCTCCAATAATTCTCCAATTAACCCAAAACCCTCTAATAATCGCTCCAATTATCAATTAACCGTAAACCTCCTCCTCTAGTCAGCTTTAGACTGTAAAATCCCCAAACAAACCTCACGAGCTCCAATATTTCTCAGGCCTACAAAATAAAACCCCACCTCACAGGCTCCAATATTCCTCAGTTCGACTACTAAAACCCCACCTCAAGGGTTCCAATATTCCTCAGGCCAACCTCATGACTGGCTCCAAAAATGTACCTCAATCCCTCAATCATGCACCTCAGTCAGACAAGAAACACAAATGCACCTCAGTCACAGAGGAAACACAAATGCAAATGAAAAAAATAAATGCAAATGAAAAACACAGAGGAAACACTCATAGGGGCTACACCCTCCACCTATGAGTCAAAAACGGTTCATCCAGCATTGGTCCTCTACCATTGCAACCCTAACCCTAGACGCCTTTGCACTGCACCACTCCTTGCACACTCCCCATTCGCACAAACGATCTCTCACCTTGTTGAATTACAACTAATCCCGACCATATTTTACCACTCCACGCTAGTCATTGTATTTTCCTTCTACACGCCAGTATGCATATTCATGAATTGCAATGATTTTAACAAATAATATCAAATGTATTTTATTATGGTTTATCAATATGCATGTGTCCAGCTGGTGTATTGTGAACATGGTATGGTACTTTGTGTCCGCGTGGCTCAATAATGTATGTTTCCACAAGTGAACCTAGTTCATGTCTCCCTGAAATATGTTATGTACCACTAACCTAGGTCATGTCTCCCTACAATATCATGTTATGTACCA
Source organism: Picea abies (assembly GCA_900067695.1). Taxonomy (NCBI): domain Eukaryota; kingdom Viridiplantae; phylum Streptophyta; class Pinopsida; order Pinales; family Pinaceae; genus Picea; species Picea abies. The sequence continues at coordinate 10,994 of CBVK0101122762.1, read as the reverse complement.
CTAGGCTAATTTCTTAGCCTATGTTTATGTACCACTAGGCTAATTTCTTAGCCTATGTTTTGGTTAAAAAAAAAATTCTTAGCCTATGTTTAATATTCTTATGTTGCAAGGCCCTCCCATTATGGAATAATTAACAATGTATGTGTTTAGTTGGTGTACAACACTCTTGAAAGACCCCTTTGGCTAAGAGGCCATGGGGAATCTAATATTATGCCAAATTTACCTAGGACTTAACGCACATGGCCCCAACCACATGAAAATAGTTTCTTGTATAATCGATATGTCTCGCAAGGGATGAAACATGTTTTGATTAGCATATATTTATTCTAGACGACAAGTTGAGGAGGAAGAGGAATAAGTGAAATAGGTTGCTCATCGTTCATAATTTTTGGATGAAATTTCTAGTACTAGGGTTAATTAATTTTATATCTTCTATTTAATATTATATACAACTTTCTAATATGTTTATGCATAAGCACAAAGTTTATAGTTATGGTGAAAAAAGAACAATAGCTTTAATAGTCTTTAGTCTATAGGAGTCTTTAGTCATTTTGATTTGTGTGACTAATATTTATTGAGTTGTGTTTTTTACCCGACAATAAAATTAGTCATTTATTTAGTCATTTTTATGTGCGACTAATTATTTTTTACCTGAAGATCAAATTATTCATTTATTTAGTCATTTATACATGTGTTACAAAAAATTAGTATAATTTAGTCATTTTTTGTTGTCGTGACTAAAATTTTTAGTCACGTAGTCATTTAATTGCCAAATTCTACTAGTGTGTGTATTTTTATGTTGTTGGAATTGCCCCTTGATAATCCATCTTTCTCTTATAATTTTTCTAACATCTGTAGCAAGATCCATTCTTCTCACCTCTTGAGAAGCTTGGTATGTAATTATTCACCATTATCATTTCATTTTAAGAATAAAAGGAACTCTATATTGGGGACCTTAAGGGCCCTCCCAAGGAGGAAGATGGGACTCATACATCCCTATATTTATCCAAGGTGTCATCATTCAAAATCCTATCTATTGGTAACAATTTCTTCTTCTTATTTTTAGTTTTTATTTGTATCTCATGCATGCTTAGTTTTTTTACATTTTCTTCTTTTATTTCTTTGTTTACTTCATGTTTGGACCACTAACCAACTAATATTTGACTATACTACTTTGTTGGCTTGAAAAGATAGCTAAGTGATTTTTTTTTGTCCACCAAAGTGGAAAAATCAACACAATAGTTTGGTGACTCCAGTTGGGATGGAATCATAATTTATCCCCATTTAAGCCTTTAGAGCTCTTCTTTCATTAATTTGTGTATGTAGGTGTCAAAATCGACCTACCCTAGCTTCCAAAATCAGCAATTAGGCCTCTGGTTAGAAGAATTCAATTTGAGTTTCCATTCCTGTCGCGGGCCTATGTGTGCACAGGTCTCGAAGGAACAGACACACGAACCTATGCAATTTCCATAGTTTCTCTTTTTCTTTGTTGTGCAGTCTACGCAATGTGCACACTATGCACATTGTTCATGATTGACAATTCCATATCCCACACCAAAATCCTTCTTCTTGTTGTTTGCAAATATTTCCAAGTTGGTCTCATCAAGTATCTTTAGATTTACATTTCCAGCACTCTGTAAAGAAACAACACCACACTTAGAGTTCTTTCTTGCATAGATAATTATCTAACATAGGCACTAAAAGGACTAAAAAGAACCACAACTCTTTCATTTGTCTTGCCACATGGATGGCCAGTTTGAGAATTTGAATTCTTAGTTTTTTCTTTCATAACCATTAATAGACCGAGACTAGGAACCAATTTTGACACCCTTAAGTATGCTCTTTCCCTTTCACTCGCTTGAGTGATATTGGTAAATTAGAAGAGGGTGGGTAAAGAAGTTACATCTACCACTAGCAAATAATCATTTGGTAGAGGCCAAATCCCCCTCAGGTACCTCTTAGTTTGACTTGAAATAAACAAAATCAATCTTAAAGTTGTGAAGGGCCCATACATGCCCACATTCTTGCAAATTAGGATAGTTTCAAAGTTTTCATAAAGAAATCAAAAAACCTAGGAATTTAAGAGAATCCGTAAGGACCCAATGTCCACATGATTTGAAATATAGGAGAAGCTTCAAGTTTCTTACATTAGACAATAAATTAGGGAGTTAAAAGATCAAATAAGGACCCATATATTAATATTACTCGTGATATAGGGATTTTGAATTCCACAAGGTTTGTCTAAACACATATAGTAAGTTAAAGTAAACAAGATTTGTAACGAATCCCACAATGTCCACATATTACAACCTTTCACTATAACTTATTAAAAATATGTTTGACACCATCTCTATTGTTTCACACAAGAGCACTTAACCACACACAAAAATTCATATTGATACTTGAAGTCAAAGTATTCTCTCCTCCCTATGCTCACAAGCTATCTAGGAGGATCAAAATGACTTGAGACACCTTCAAAAACTTTCATAAAAGCACACTATTTTTAATTAACGAGACTGGTCCATGACCCCATTCTTTCAGCCTACTTCATCATAAAATCAACCATTAAAAACTCATTTAAACTGTTATAGCAATTTTTCCACACTCTGTGCATCATGCTTTGGTGGCCTTCCATTTCCCTATGTAGAATCAATTACCCCATTTTGCTCAATCCAAAGACAAAAATTCATTTTTTTGTGCATATACGCAGGCTACAGTTAGACAACTTACATATACATAGGTTTCTCCATTACATCCCACGTACATCAGGTTTTGTGCTCAAAATCAAAAAAATATTACGGGTTTTCCATGCCAAGTCGTTGGATCCATACTCTTTTCCCTTTCATATGCTGGAAACGCTCTGATTCGACCCTTCAATTCCCTTTGAAGGATAGAAATTGGGTTATATACAATCCTTGAGAAGGAGAAAAATAGTTGAGAGCAAATACACTCTGGAGAAATTTCTCCTCATATTGAGTCTACATCCGGTGGATTGAAGTGGTAAAGGCCCAAGTGAAGGGACTTGGTTTCTCGGTTTCATCGAGTGTCGCTACAGAAAGTTTTCACATATGTACTTCTATTGATTATATTAATAGAAATATTATTTTCTTGTCCAATTATATTTTACAAATATTTTTATTATTTTCCATGGGTAAATTTGTCATATATTTTAATGGACTATGCTAGTTTATATGTTAACACTTCATATATTTTCATATGCTTGCGTATATTGAATGTTGAGGACAAGTTGTAGGTGTCAAGAATTGAATCGTGAGCTTGACAGTGGTATCCTATGGACATCCGGAAGAGGTAGGCTCTTAGCCTTTCTTTTTTTGGAATTTACATTTATCTAGCATACTTGATATTAGAGTTTATTTCTGGGTGTAATTTCGTTTGTTGTGGTCTTACCCCAAGCCATAAACAGTTTTTCCTCATAACAAAATTAGATACTCCGCTACGGAATTGGGACTCTCCTTCCCTAGGTATGAACCCATTTTTTAGCGACACAGAACCTTCTCGCTATTACTAGAAGTGTTTTTATTAAGTGGTATAGGCTTACCAAACATGGGTACCTTAGTTAGAACACATTTTCCATTTGGTTCCCATGCAGAAGTTACTCCATAGGTCTGGGAGTCCCTTCCATTTGGTTCCCATGCAGAAGTTACTCCATAGGTCTGGGAGTCCCTTGTAGTTTCGTTACGACTTTGTGTTCAAACCTCATTATTCTTACTCAATCTCATTCTGACCACTACCTATGGGACTCCATCCATTATGTGTTTCTCATAACAACATACTAGAGTCTTAATTAATCTCTTTTCAGACTCCTTAAAATGAAAATATTGTCGAGTGATCTTGTCTCTTTCACACTCGTTAAATGGATTTGAAAGGACGTCTATTTCGATATAAGTTTAACCCTTTTCCGGACCAAATAGAATGATTACGAAAAAAGGAACACTCTAGTCACTAGTGGCTAGAAGAGTTCTCCTTGGTATCGTTTATGCTTTTTCAAGCCCAGGGGACTAAATCTATGAAAACAAACATTACTGGAAGTTTCTTTCTAGTTTCGATTTGTAATTGCATTTTATCACACTGCATGCATTATTGAGCCTAATGTCAGCTCTCACTTGCTCATTATAAGCCTATTTCCCCTGCAATTCTCAACATTCACCAAGTGGTTTCTTCCATATATCCTTTGCATCTTTACACCATTTTCCCTAAGAGGAAACACCCCCTGACTGTCCATACCTTGCATGTGTTCCCTTAAATCACACATGAATATGTTACACTGCATGGAACTTTTTGACTTGCTCATTACAATTGTTTCCTCTCGTGTATCATAACATTCTTATGCATTTAAAAAACAAAAAAATAAGGGTGGGAAAATAATATTGTATCCTATCAGCAACAATTGTGTCACCTTTGAAAAAAGAACAAAATTTTGAGTCCATTCATCAAAGGTTTGGGTTTAGTATGGCCTTAGGAAGTTGTACTTGTTACTCAAACTTAGTCTCCTCTGACTAGTTATTCTTCTAGTCCCTATGGAGATTTTTCCGATGCCTCTTGTATCACAAAATTATGGTCTATCATCAGTCCTGAGTCTATGCTGCATGATTTATCCATTCGTCTCATGCTCTGGTTCAAAGGAAATCTAAACCTATGTCAGCCATTCCTCAAAATTCTTGACTTTGCATGTCGGTCACTCCCTTACAAGTGAATCTCATAATCACCTGAATGTGTAGTCCAACCTTGCACCCTAGGCCTACTTTAATAATTGGTAGGTGACCTTGAACCCAATAGATGACATATCCTCATTGGTCGATGATTGGGTGGTTTCCCTTGTGTTTGATGGAAAGACATCTATTCACACATTGGGATTCATGCAATGTCTTGGATTCCATTACACCTTATTGGTGGCTTCCTATCCTATGTAGGTAGTTTTCATTATTGGATGTTATTCATAGGGTCTCTTTCATGTACTACTTACATCTAGTGCATGTGAGAGACACACAGAGTCATTGGTTCATGCATATCATGTTCGTCCAAGTTCTTCCTAATTATCAAAGTATAGATTTGTAACTTGTGCTAGATGATGAGAGATACCTTAATTCTCTCCTTTTAGCAGATATCCTTCCATCGACATCATATCATCTATTCTAGAATTGAGATCTAGAGTCTTAAGAGTACTTATAGGCTTGCAATCATCAGTGGCAGGTTCTCTTGCCATCGACAGTTGGGAATACATCAATGTCTCATGTTCTATGGATTCCTCAAGTGTTCGACCTCAACACCTTTATTCACACTTGTTGAATGTACTCGGTGCCTTGCCTCCTACTTTCATCATCAGTGGGTTGTTTGGCGTTTATTAAAGGTATACCTTAATGATCAGTAATCAAATGAATCATCATTGTGTTCGAATTCAACTCCTTTATTCATGCGATGTATACTTGCACCATCGACGATTAGTGTAGAAGACCTCTAGTTCACAAGTAGCAACATGGCATACCTGTTGTTTTCTTTTAGAATACCAATACCTATATGACTTTGGTTATTATGGAAGATCAAATTGTACTTCATTGTATACAGATGTATTGATATGATTTTGAGACCCGACTCCACTACGTCTTGTCCATGACCATGACTGCCTACATCATATGCCTACTTTGTATTTCCTACTCATGGCCATGAACAATTACCTTATATATATTCACATGGATATGCATTGTACTTCATATTGGTAGCCATGTGTACAGGGCCAATATGTATTGTAAGATTATGATGGGTGACTAGTTCCTCCAGTTGGGTCTTCACTACTCCACTTCTGGGAATTATAATGTATTTCGGCCATCGTGATTGATCCTCTAACCTCACACATTAGGGGGCATCTTTTATAGAAATTTTTCCACACTTTGTGCATCATGCTTTGGTGGCCATCCCTTTCCCTTTGTAGACTCAATTACCCCATTTTGCTCAATCCAAAGTCAAAAATTCAAATTTTTCTGCATATACGCGGGCTACAGCCATTACGGCCTGCATACATTAGGTTTTGTGCTCAAAATTAAAAAATATTACATCTTTTTCATGCCAAGTCACAGGATCCATACCCTTTGTCCTTTCATATGCTAGAAACACTCTAATTCGAACCTTCAATTCCCTTTGAAGGATATAAATTGAGACATATACAAGCCTGGAGGAGGAGAAAAAAAAATCGAGAGCAAATACACTCTGGAGAAATTTCTCCTCATATTGAGTCTACATCCCTTTGTCATTTAAGTATGAAATTCTCTTGTGTTTATCCCCAAATATCTTCCTATTTTGTGAATGAGGAACCCAATTACTCCTATAACTTATGAGCTTTCCTTATAGAGGATTGAAGTGGTGAAGGCCCACGTGGAGGGACTTAGTTTCTTGGTTTCGACGAGTTGTTGATACATGAGGTTGTCACCTATGTACTCATGTTGATTATATTAATAGAAATGCTCTTTTCTCGCCTAATTATACGTTGCAAATGTTTATGTTATTTTCCATGGGTAAATTTGCTATACATGTTAAAGGATTATGCTAGTTTATATGCTAACGTTTCATACATTTTCCATATGCTTGTGTATCTTGGATGTTGAGGACACGTTGTAGGTATCAGGCATTGGATTGTGAGCTCAATGGTGGTCTATTATGAACATCTGGAAGAGGTAGGCTTATAGCATTTCTTTTGTTGGCATTTCTATTTATCTAGCATACTTGATATTTGAGTTCATTTCTTGGTGTTGTTCCATTTTTTGTGGTCCTACCCCAAACCATAGAGATTTATTCCTCATAACACCAAAATTACAATCCGTTGCATTATGTGCACCCTTTCAAACTTTAGACATATGACAGACTCATACTTCCTATTGAAAGCATTACATCATTACTACACCATAAAGTACCAAAGTGAGCTCTTTGACAATGGACAACAACAACAACAACTTAGTGAATGCACTGAATGAGTGTGCCACTCCATTTCTGTTGATGTTGCTTCCTTTTATAACTTTCTCTTCTCTAGGAGCTCTATCTCTGTCAATTTTACTCCACTTGCTCTACCGACTAACAATCTCTCACGCCTCTACCACATGCTTGCACTCCATGTATCCTTTCCGGAATTAGGGCAATCTTAACTATATTTCCATCTCATCCTATGTCTACTCCACATTCTCTTGTGTTGTTGGTTGTAATCATTTGGGGATATTTCCCTACGATTCCTTTCTTGATTCCAACGTGCGTCTTCTTGCTTTCTGGTAGGCTTCTCAAAACTAGGACCAGTGTGCATTTGGTAGACTTTGGATTTAGAGCGCAATATCAAAACTCGGTCTGACGCGTGCTTCCTGTCACTCCTTTCACATTAGCTCGGGTGCATGCAAAACAAGAATGAGTGCAAACAATTTCATTCATATGCATGTGAGATTAACCCAAAACTTTGGGTGCAAACATCTGATCACTAGCCAATTTAGTAATGGTTAGATATTCTAAGCTCCCCTCGCCGCAAACCATTCATATTTGAGAAATGTTGGTTAACCCAGCCCGACCTCTAGGAAAATTTCCAACAATGGTGGGAGGCAACAACCATTCCATATGGTACTCGAATGTATCGCTTTTAGTGGAAACTGAAAAACTTCAAGCAATGTCTCGAAGAATGGAATAAAATTGTCTTTGGAAACATATTCCAAGCCCAAAACGAATTGGAGTAGAGAATGAAGGAAATACAATAGGAAATCATTACACAGAGGAGCCTTGATCAACTAAAAGAGGAAGAGGCTCACATAAGGCAACAGTTGGAATATTGATACGCTCAAGAAGAAACCCTCTAGAGGCAAAAATCCAAAGTATAGTGGTTCAAAGAGGGGGAGAAAAATTCTAAATTTTTTCATCAATCTATGATTAAATGAAGGCACATTAATAGGATCACCAAGCTTTGAGGATGCTCAGGGACATTCGATCATGGATCACCCATACATGAGTGGGAATTGGTAACTTATTACTAGAATCTACTCACAGAACCAAGTCCAGACAATATGAGGTTATTGCAAAAATAATGCAACACATTCCCTCCTTTATTACAAATGAATATAATGTATCTCTCTGTAGACCTATGACCCTAGAGGAACTTGATCAACCCATCAAGGACATGCCCACAGGAAAATACCCAGGGTCAGGTGGTTTTACCATCAATTTCTTCCATCATTGTTGGCATCTGGTTCAAGATGAGGTATAACAGTTTAAAAAAGACTCCTGCAACACTCTTAGTGTGCTTCCAACTCTTAATGCCACCTTTCTCACTTTACCCCCCAAAGAAGAATGGGTCTCTCTTCCAAAACAATTATGTCTGATCATGTGTGCAATGTCATCTACAAGCTCATCACAAAGGTAATTTCCCTTCGGTTGAAACCTATTCTTTCTTTCGTTATCTCTCATGAACAATTTGCCTATGTTGAGGGGTGCTAAATCACGGATAGTATTATCCTCTCCCATGAGGTTATTCACTCCTTGAATTCATTTGGCACCCATGGTATGCTTATTAAGTTGGATTTCTCCAAAGCCTTTAACAAACTAAGTTGGCAATATATGCATTCATTGTTCCTAGCCTTTTGTTTTAATGAATCCTGGGTTAATTTGATCATGACCCTCACCTCATTAGCTTTCTTCTCTATCATGTTCAATGGTGTGCCATGTAACCATGTTGAACTTGCACAAAATAGTTCTAGCTAGAACATACCACACATTTGCAGAGAGAAATTCATAAATAAGAAGCAAGAGAGAAAGAATGGAAGAATTCTGATTAACCGTATTCCACACTCAAAAAGTGAATAATTTACAATAGATATAGGGTACTTGAGTAACTAATGTGCCATAGTGGTGGTCTAGAGTGATCTGAACACACACCAACAGTTATGGGAGTAAACCCCACCTAGTCTAGTCTCTCAGGCAGTTACGGAAGTGAACTGCCACCTAGTTTGAGTTAACTAGTCTATAAGTCTTCAATGAATTGACTGAAACAGAGTGAAGTGAGGAGGAGATAAGGGAATCATGAGTAATGTGCTAGTCCGATGATCATCCCAAGGACAATGCACATTACCTGGTGATGATCCCAATGTTGCATGGTGATAATCCCATTGTAGCATCTAGACTCCACTCAATTGATCAAACTGAAGTGAAAACTGAAAAGAATATTCTCCTAGAGGAATATTCTCCCTAAACTTTAGGAGATTGGATAATAACTAATAAACATAGGTAAAACCTTAGGAAAAATAAATCCTAGGTGTGTTTGAAGTACTCCAACACCCCCTTGAACATCACTATGGTGAAAATAAAGAAAAGAGTGAAGAATTTACAATAGATATAGGCTACATGAGTAACTAATGCGCCATAGTAGTGATCTAGAGAAATCTAGACACTTGTTGACAGATACTGGAGTGAACTGCCACCTAGTCCTAGTTAACTGATCCATGCAATCATCGGTTGATTGAAACACGTGTGTGGAAGTGAGAGAGACATGTGCAACTCCTGGTGATAAAACTGGTGTTGCCATGCATGAGTGACTTACAGTAGTCTAACTGAGTGTAACTGACTCTAAACTCAAGAGGAACGTCCTATTTTGTAGGGAAATATTCTCTAGAGAAAATATTCTCATCTAAGGAATCGTTCTCAACATTGGACTATAAAACTTAGGAAAATAAATATAGGTGAGTGTGTAATATCTCCAACACCCCTCCTAAACACTACTAGGGTGTACAAGATGAATGGGTCCCAGCAACAAAGGCCATGTTAGGTACCCATTGTACAATGCATATAAGAATGAAATATTGAAAAACCTAGGAAAGTGGGAAAACCTCATGGGAACCCCCCCACCCCGCCGCCCCCCCAAATTACAATGCATAAAAAAAATGAGAAGGAACAAAAAAAAAGTTGCTAAGCAACCCTGTCCTTCACTCCAAAAAGACCTCGCAATTGTGCAAGTTTGTGCCCGTTGAAGATTTTGTTGAAGATGTAGATGTTTGCTCAGATGTGATGAAGTAGATGCACCATTGAGAAGTCACCACATATTCATTTTCTCTTCTTGTAATGAAGAAGATACAAACAAAGTTTGGATGAAACTTTGAAAACCATGCAGCCATTTCTGAAAAAAAAACTGAAATTTTGTTGATTTTCAAATGATCATAAATTTACTTCCCGAACTCTGTTTCGGATAATAAAAAAAAAACGAAATTGGATACTTTTTAGAGAGGAATTCAAATATCCATTTTTTTGTTCAAATTATTCTCAGAAAATATCATAATTGAATCTTATGTGCATGGCCCCCTTTTTGTCTCCAGGGATGCATGCATGCAGCATGGAAAAGTGTCTGCATGTGACTCCTGAGGTGCATGCAATACATACTCCACATGAAATTCAGAAAACAAATCTGAAATGGAGTAGACATCATCTACAATTAATGGAATACAAATTTGTGCAGATACTTGCGTAGAAGACTCTTCAGAATAAGAAGCTTGATCTTCTAATGGTTTCTCTTCTGGCTCTATCTTTCCAATCTCCTGCATGGAATATTCACAATCTTCTTTATTCCTGAATAAAACCTCCAATCTGGTCCATAATTCATTTGGAGTTGAATCTTGTGAGACATCATATACTTGGTGGAGAATTTGTGGAGAAATAGACAAGCAAATAAATCATATGGCCATATCTTGTCTATTAAGAAAGTCATTTTTCTCATCGACAGAAACAGGCACTACTTCCATTGCCATAGTTATTTGGTACAAACCTCTACATCTGAGCTGAAGCAAAATTTTTGGATTCCATTCGAAATAGTTATGAGGTGTGAGAAGTATTGTCGGCGAATAATCCATCTTGTTCGCGTTCTTCAATCTTCAGTACCTGCAAAAAGAGCCTGGTATGTCTTTTTCTTAGCAATCCATCAGCTCTAATACCATGTAAATGTGTTGAACCTGCATAGAATAGATCTAGCT
>CBVK0101122735.1:0-10753 GCA_900067695.1 Picea abies | reverse complement strand
CACAATGAAACTATTAAGTGATACACTTAAACTTTAAAATTTATGAACTTTTATGAATTTTTAAATGTTAATTGAAATGGGATTTTACATACATTCCTTAGGTTGTGCAGGTTGTGGGGAAGAGAGTTGGTGGATTGGAAATGTTGTTGAAGTTTGGAACTTGGGTTTGGGGTTATTGTGTGTGGAGAATGGACAACCAAGAGGGCCAGATCTCCTTGTGGACTCATAACCTTAGGTCGAGGGTGGCCTACTGTTGAGAGAAATATAATAGTAATGCCTATGGTTGGGAGGTTCATCCTTCGTATGCAGTCAATTGGTTACTTTATTATCAGATATGTGTTTTGTTGTTTTTATTATGAATATTTCGTTGTGTAAATGAATATCTAAATGTTGTTTGTTTGTTGTTTTAATTGAACAGTTACATTCATGTTTTAATATATGTTGTTATATGCATGTTCAATTATGGGCTTATTTCCCCTTGAGTTATTTTATATGTATGGGGGTGTTTTTAAATTTCTTGTTAGTAGGCTAAGTCATTTTTGTAGGGACAAGACTCAGATTGGGAATTTGGGTACATTACACTTTATATGCTCTTCATATTTAGATGGTTGGAGAATATGAGGGTGGGGTGGGGATAGATATTAGGTAAAACATAATAAATAAATTAGATATATCAAGGAGTTATACATTCTAAGAAGAGGTTGTGTCTAAAGACATCATTACAACACTTAAGTAGAAGTGAGAATAGCTCAACATATAATAACAAACACAAGGAACTAAAAACATTTCATGATAAATCAGTCCATAAGACCATCTATATATAGTACCAAAGTGTAACTAACTCCCCTAAAACAAGGAATATGTGGTCCACTTTGATTGGCTAGGTCACATAACAAAATTCTTGAATTCTTCCTTAACCTACACTACAATTGACTACCTTGGTCAACCTAATTTACTACCTTGGTCAACCCAATTGCCCAACTAAATGCTTAGTCGAAAACTCAGTCAATTGCTTAGTTAACTATCCTAGTCAACTATCAATTGTCAATAAAGTATCTCTAGAATATCCAAAGGTCTGTTGAACATGCTTAGATTATTGTTCCAACACCCCTCAATCAACACAATACTCTAGATATATAGGAGGGGAAATTATTTTCACTGTACACCACCCCCGTAATTGCATCATCTTAAGGCCCAAGAATAGCCTGAAGTTTCACAAACTTAACCTCTATTAGAGGCTTCATAAAGATATCAACACCTTGATCATCTATCTTGCAAATAGATAAGAGACAAAATAACATCTTATACCAACTATCTAAAATAATGAACATGATGAGGCTCCAAATGCTTCATCTTACTATGAGAAACTAGATTCTCAACCACCTGTATGGAATTTTGATTATCACAATATACTATAGTTGACTCCTTGACCAGAATATAAGCTCACGTCGAAGTTATGAATCCACACCACCTTTGTGCTAGCATTAACTACACCACAATATTCTTCTTCAGTTATTCAGTGATTGAAACAAATATAACTTTTTTCTTTTTACAAGACAAGACCATGGGTCCTAAGCCAAGATGAAGCACATTACCCGATGTAGACTTCATGGCATTTCCATCTCTAGCCCAATCTAAGTTAGTGTAGTTGAATAACTATTTCTTAGTACTACAATACTTTATATCAAGTTGATAATTTCCAATGATATAGCAAAGAATCCTCTTTTTGACCTTCAAGTGACTCTCTCGTAAATTCTGCATGAACTGAAACACCACACTAATAGCTAAGGAAATATCAAATAGACTATGAGTTAGATAAGTAAAGTTAACAACAAGATTTTTATAGAGAGTGGCATTGAATTTCATAGAATCAAACTCTTTAGCTAGCTTTACTCTTGATTGGTAAGGTGTAACACCAAGGAAAATTTAAGAGACTAACTTTTTCCCATGGGCTAACTTTCCATGTTTTTTTTTTCCAAAAAATGATTCTCCAATTTCCATTTTATTTACCCAAATTTTATAGAATAAAAGTAATTTACCCTAAAAATTGTCAAAATTTCCATTTTATTCATTCATGCATGGCATGATGCATTAAGGTACCTTGACGCTCATTGACATCACTAGTGAGTAGTCTCACATTGGTTAATGACATCCATTAATGGTTGGTAATCCAACGGTTTCTTCCCATGCTCGACTTCAACACATCCATTAGCATGGTACAGATTGTGCCACAGATTCAGGTTTTGATGAAGACTCTATGGTTTAATGGTATCAATAGTTGCATCCTTTTCCACGTTTCACAAATAAAAAGGGGATGACATTCTTGTTGCGGTATCTTTCCCTACATTAGAGTTTCTATTTCCCTGTAGTAGTATTCATGGTTGTTATTTGGCAATGGTTCCAACAATATTTGTTATTTGATAGATACGATAAATGTGATTAGCAAAACAAATTTTTCAGATCTAAAATCAACTCTAGATCCTATACTAAGTACCAAGAATAAGAAGTTGTTAGATCATTCTTTTACATGTTCAACATATACATCTTCAACAACAAATCATTCCACTCCATATGTCATCTTCAATTGAAACATTCAAATTTTGTAGCAACAACATGTATTCAAATATCAAATCTCAGAAGGATGCATGAGGGCATGCATCATCCCCAGTGTTGGGGGAAAGAGACTATTGAGTTTCATATTTCAAATCCAAATATTATTGTTCAAGGGGATCAACAAAGCAAGTTAGTTTCTACAGTTTTCAGACTTTTTGTAGTTACAATGATTTTCAGTAGCTACCAGAATTCCCATGTAAATGTATTTTAAGAAAATATTGGACATTAACTTGTTTCTAAATCTAGTATGCAACGCAATTTTCATGGCACGAATGTGAGAATTTCATGCATTCTATCATGAAATTCATCATTCAGAATTCTGAAGTTCTAGATCATCATCAACAATTCTAGATCATCTTTAGCAATCTCAGACTAGTCATTAGTAGTTCCAGTATTTTTCAGCAGTTCTAGATTTTCCAAAGTTATTCAACAATAAAAGTTTTCATCGGAGTCAAATTTGGTTCAAAATTCTCTTTCCATCTTCAACAAAATGAAAGGGGATCCAAACCATGGTTACATGTAATCAAAGATACTGTAGCAACTATAATTTTATGTAGTGACTGCAAATTCCTATAGCAGACTATTGCCAGGGACATACTTTGTACATCATTTGCGAGCATATGAGGATGCATTAAGGAACTCTCAGACATGGGTTTTGAGGAAAATATAACAATTTGAGTAAAGTGTGGATTTTTTTTTTAGAAAATGCATAACAAGGGATGTATAGGCATGTTTTCAAAGAAGAATTTTATATCATTTTCAGATTTTTTGTAGTGCTTGTTTCCAAAATCATAAACAGTTTTGGATCACTACTAACAATCGACATTTGCTTTGTTCATTCTCAAAATTGCAGTGTTCTTTTGATTCAATACACATCATTTTCAGATGACATTCTCTTCTCTATTGCTCTTAATTTAGTGCACAGTACCACTCCAAGTCTTCATGGATGTAAAACTTGAGGCAAAACCATCTATACAACTTTTTTATTTGTTAAAAGTTTAGGAAATTATGGAAAATGACTGCTCAAGATTGTAATTTATTGTTCACCGTCATTCATTCTAAATTGATTGCTTTCACTCTATCATCTTTGCCAACTTTCCACTCCATTTTTATATAGCCATTCCTTTCACTCTATACTTTCTCCATTTTGATCCACCTTGATCCATTGAACCGATACTTTGATTATAATGGGTTTATGGAAGCATTTTAAATTTTGTTTTAAAATATATTCAAAGTACAAACAATGTAGGTTGTTACAATGTCATTACTATCCACCTTCAACTCTATCACAAAAGCATGATTACATACAAAAAAAAATAGAGTATGCAATGTTTATTCAACAGAGAAATAGATGCAACAATCAAGCATTAAAGAGAAAATTGTAGGTGTCTTAAAAGCCTCAAATGCCAAAGAAAAGAGATTTGTTTTCTAAACATGAGTTTTGTATTAACCCTACTTCAATTTGTATACATCATTCTAAACATGAGTTTTGTATTAACCCTACTTCAATTTGTATACATCATCATGGCTACTATACATGGTACATTCGGCCATCAGTAAACATAGTTAAATTGAATCAAAATTCCCTACTTCCTTTGCATGAGGACATACAAAGATCTTGGCAT
This sequence comes from Picea abies, assembly GCA_900067695.1. Lineage (NCBI taxonomy): Eukaryota > Viridiplantae > Streptophyta > Pinopsida > Pinales > Pinaceae > Picea > Picea abies. The sequence goes on along the minus strand of CBVK0101122735.1, from coordinate 6,515 downwards.
GGGGGAAATGTTGGGTTGCCATCTTGTCATATTTTTCACCATTTTGATCACTTTTGCTTCATCACCTCACCATTCATCACCGTTTACCACCATACTTATTCGTAAATGAGCTTTGACAAGTTTATAAGCATCAAGTGGTCAATTATTATATATTTTCTTTGATTTTGATGAATTAATTAGGATTAGGGTTGGTTTACTAATGATGGTTTATGAAGTGTGATTCATGTAGCCACAGTCCAGTTCCAATACCCGACCTCATAGTTTGGTATACCTGCCAAACTATGTTCAGAAGAATCCAAGACATGGGTTTTGTCACTAGGACCCTCAACATGGTTTTGTTTTTTTCAATTCGCACCCAAGTCACACATGTGAGCCTCTAGCTCGTGGTCAAAGATCTGACTAAATTTAGCAACAGTTTCCATGCATCTATCTTTATATGCGATTTATGGATTTACAAGGACGAATCTAAAAAATCGAGGACATGGGTTTTGTGAAGAACGAGCCCAATTAGGTGAATATCAAGAAAAATTCCCCCAAAATATGTGATTTGGGAGATATGGGTGTTTTATCAACATCAATTTTCCCAGATGATCGTCGTGGCCGATTATCAAAATCATTTCATTCAACCATGAGTATTCTAAATCCGATTTGTAAACTCATGTGCACTATTTTATAGATAAATTTGTTTTAGAAGATCCATAGGTTTTAGTCTCTAGTGGTCTCTAGAATATATAGAAGCCTCTCCCAAGCCTCCTCCAAGAGATATATAACAAAGGCAAGTCTTGGGAAATATGGGGGAGAATTTAGAAGTATTGTTATGTTGTCCAATTGCATAGGTGCCTATCCTATTCATCATAGCCTAAAGTCAGTGATCCTAGCATGACCTAGAAGCTGCAAGGAGAGGTAAGGAGCAAGGAGGCCAAGGGAGAATGGCATCAACACCCAAGGTATGTTTGATTTAATTTTTCTTATTTTATCAATAGATTATTGGTTTTCCCCTTATATGTTTGTATTTCATCATGCAAATGTTTATATCCGATTCATCTCATTATAGATTTGGCTAGAAGAAATTTAGATCTAGGATTAGAATCCCAAGTGGGAAGGTAGAGAGGTATTGTTTGTCTTTTGTATATAGGAAGCAGGTAGTGGAGCTTGGAGATGGAGTTTCATGTATGTAATAGCTAGGATTTGTGAAGGACAACCTACGAAGAAAGGTATACAAACTTCACAAATCCTTAGGATAATCATGAATCCATGGGTTTGAATCTAGATCTAGGAAAATCATAAGAATTCTATCCCTATTTCTATCTAGGATTACTAGGGTAATCCTAGAGATATTTTGTTGTGTATTCAGCAAGATCCATCTGATCATTTGTCCTATAATAGATATCTTGACTTGACTTAGCCTTGATTGTTTGCAAGTATCCTCATGACACCATCAATATGGGTCACATCATATCCAGGAGATAGATCACTTGTCCTTTCATTCACCATTGAGTGAGAATCTCCTAAATCCCAAATGATGGAACCTAGCACTACCAAGGTGTCCTCTATTAATGATTTCTCCTCTAACGGCTTGTCACAAACGAAGGGGTGGTCAAAAACACTACCAGTGAATTTCAGTGTGGTCAAAATCGACCTACACTCAAGGGAATATTTAGAATAATCCACATGTTCTTCCTCCATATCCATGTGTGACCTCAAACAATCATGACCATGAACATGGACTCCACTCTAACTCCTAGGGCTCAACCTTGGTCCTAGAATCAACTAGAATTTTTTTGTCTAGCCTACTATGGTAACCCTAGCCATAGGAAATGACTATGATATTGCATCAAACATCATTTGATTAAATATTATAGTATTAACTCATGAAATTAATTTTAAATCCTTGAATCAAATATAAATTGAGATAAATAAATAAAAAGGACCTTCAACTAAAGTGAAATTGGTGCACAATAATAGTTGATGGCTTCCATATTTGACACATTCTTGTATACCTTTCTACCTCATTGTTCTGTCATTTCACCATTTATTTCATCCTAATATTCCTCATTTTTCCATTTAAACATCCCAAAGTCACCCCTTGTCAATATTATGTGAAATTTATTATTTATAATGAATTTATGAATTGGATGATGTGCATTTATGAATTCCTACACTGCAGTTTAGTTCTGATACCCAACCTCATAGTTTAGCATAATTATGTGTCTCGAGGGAAGAATACAAGACATGGGATTTGTCACTAAAAACATCAACATGATTTTGTGTTTTTCAATTCACACCCAAGTCACACACGTGAGCCTCTTGCTCATGGTAAAAGATGTGTTCAAATTTAGCAGCAGTTTCCAGGCAAGAATCTTCAGACATGATTTCTAGATTTATGAGGACAAATCCCAAAAATCAGGGAAATGGGTTTTGTGTAGAACGATCCCATTTTGGTGACACCTAGAAGAATTTCCAAAAATTATGTGATTTGGGAGATATGAGCATTTCTTCAACATGGATTTTCCCATATCTAATGTTGCAACCAATCATCAAAATCATTCCATTCAGCCACAAGTATTCCAGATCTGATTTGCAACCACATGTGCACTATTTTATAGATAAATTTGTTTTAGAAGATCCATAGGTTTTGGATCTAAAGGATTTCATTTGCAATGTATAAATAATCTATCATGAGAGCCTACAAGGGGTGGATTTGTTGATATAGAACCATTGCAATGCTAAACTGTTAATTGAAGATTAATACAAATCTAGTTGACTGTCAATTCCATGAGTTGTAAGTTTTTTTTTTTTTTTTTTTTTGTGACTGTCAATTCCATGAGTTGTAAGTTTTTAATTATATAACTTAGTTTTGTAGCATTCCTTAGTAGCGTCCATTGAGCCATGAGGCCCCCTTGTGTGAGGAGTATGTTTCTTCAATTTAATTAGCTTTATTTTGATTTAGCATGTGTGTGATTTAGATTAATGTCATTTCATTTCTTATAAGTTTCCAACTTCATTTATGAGTTCCATTTTATACTACAAGAAGACTAGTGCACAAAATTGTTAATTGAACAAAGATTATTTCATTTTGATTACATAAACCTTCATTGCACATAATGATTAAAATACTGTAACAATATTGCAACTGATAGTCCAGTAGGCTAACAAATTTAAGTATCTAGAATAATTTTTGTAGCTTAACATTAAATTTATTTCTTTGATATTGCATTTACTCTGTTTTTTGTAGCTAAGCAACAACTCTGTTTCTGCAGTTGAACAATGAGCAATTTGTTTTAGTGTTCATTTAGAAGATAACAATAAATTAATCCTACATAAACTTTGCTTGCATCTCACAAGTCTACAGACTTTGGATTGATGAATTTAATGTAGCAAAGTTCGATCAATTGAACTGACTAATAGAATGAGTTCAGGTACCAAACTCTTTAATAGTGGATTGACTAGAGGTCCTACAACTTGTTGTCAAATCTATTGTGAAAGGTCAACTACAACTTGGACCTGGTAAATGAGTTAATTATTGAGTTGACGGTCCTATGTAGTACTTCATCGATCCAAAATTTTGTAAAATTTTCCGTGATCGCATCCTAGCAAGCCAGAGGAAAAATTGAACAAATTAGTACCCAAGATCTTCTCATCAAATACAACAAATCTCTTGCAAAAAATCCCTTATTCAACTAGATCAAACAATATGTAGGCTTTCAACCTTTCATAGTAGCCCATCATAATATATGCATGACTCTTTGCATCATATTTCTTTCCCTTATCATCTACAACGTGAGCCTATGCTATGCATCCAAACGTTTGAAGGTGTTCAACTAAGGGCTTTCTCCTGCTCCATTTCTCAATAGAATTCATGTACCATACTACTTTAGTTTGAACCAAATTCAAAAGATAGTTGGAGGAGTAGACTTATTCCACCCAAATCCTAGTTAGTATACCTTTGGCCTAAAACAAACACCATGCCATTTCAACCAAGGTCTGATTATTCCTTTTAGCAATGCCATTCTACTGAGGTATATAAGGTGTTAATCTCTATCAAGAGATACCATGATATGACAATCAACTTTCAAAATACTTAACCACATATTCTCCTCCACTGTCTAATCTCAAACCTTTCATAGGTCAACCACATTGATTTTCAGCTAATGCTTGAAATTCCTTGATTTTTTCAAATACACGATCCTCATTCTTCAATAAATATACCCAAGTGTACTTAGAAAAATCATCAATAAAACTCAAAACATACCTTGCACGTATTGGTGATGGTTTGTTCAAGGAAAATAGGTCACCAAGGGCAAGTATTGGTGATGGTTTGTTCAAGGAAAATAGGTCACCAAGGGCAAGTTCCAATTGAGTCTTTTCTCTCCAAGACTTCCTCATTTCAAATGCATCTTGGTGATGCTTTCCTAGCACACAACCTTCACATACACCATCAAGAGGAACAACCCTAGGTAGTCTAGCAACTATGTCAAGTTTCACCATCAACTTCATACTTTGGAAATTCAAATGTCTGAATCTTTAATGCCAAATTATGCTTTGTTCACCGATATTTGCTATAAGTGCAATCGGTCTTGGATCTTTCCTTGGAAAACCGTAGAACTTGTATAATTTGTCCTTTGGATCAAGAATACCCTCAGCGACAACATATAAGTTATTATGCATATCTTTATCAACAAACTGTTTTGGCCAAAATTCTACCTTCTTGCAAGTTTGAGTTAGTTTGGGTATAGATGACAAATTCACACTCAAACTATGTACATGATATAAATCAATGATCACACCATTATGACATTCATTTTTACCACAAAACTGGCAATAGTGAGGGCATACTGATCATCAACAAAGTTTTTTTTTTTTGTAGCCTTAATGAGGAAAAGAGAGAAGCATCTTTAGCCATGTGGTGTGTACAACCAAAATTTATTATTCGCCTACTTTTGGAAGTGTGAAAATAGAAGGCATGAGAAGCAACAACAAAGAATGTACAATTGTCTTTCTTACCTTATAATTTTAATTGTTGTAGGTTGGTTGATCGTCCAATTGACACTTCTCATTCAAGCTTCTTGATGTTTTTTTCTAGGTATTTAGTCTTCTACCGATAGGGTTTCCATATGTCCTAATTCCAACAATAATGACATATCATCTTGTTACTACCTTTCTTAGTTGATGCCTGAGCATCATGCTTTGTCTTAACAATTTGGTCAACACAATCCCATCTTTTCTCCTTATTGCCCGCTCTACCTCTTTCTCTATAGTTCTATCTATCTTTTCCCTTCAGTAAATTAACTCATTTCATAACTTCAAGTTTCCCTTCATCAAACAATTTTTCACGTGCCCTAATTAACAAACCATAGAAATAGTCAAAGGAATAATCCTTACCATCTTTTTTTATGTAAGCTCAACTAGCATAGAATGTTGAATGCAATACATCATAGGGTGCCTTTAGATTCATCAAGATTAGTTCCACGAGTTGACAATTCTTCTTTGGAAAACCTATTCTACATTGACCCAATTTTAATTGTAACTCCTTCACATGAGAAAATAAATTCAATTCTATCAAAGCACAGAGAATCATAAGAGATCAACTCTTTCTCAATTTGCATAATTTGACTTTTGTTGGTCTTATCAAAGAATGTCTTCCACTTCTTCCACACTTCATTTGGATATTGGATCTTGCTTGTATGAAAGTGAATCTCCCTATAAATGTAGGTTATTATGACTCCTACAACTTCATCCTCCTTCTTGTCGACAAACTTTGGTTGATCATCCTTTGGATCTAAAACAACAATGTTCGCAAATTGCTAAAGTGCCTTACTCTTTAATAATGTTTCCATATCTTGAGCCCACACACCATAATCGTGGCCATTTATAATTACAAGTTTTTGCTTGAAACTCATGATCTTGATTTATAGATCTAAATATTTATACAATCTTCAAGTCAAAATCTTGAATAAATCTACCAAAGAGATTCGACTCATCATGAGCTCGTACAACTGACAATTTCCAAAGGACTTGTGTGATAACAAACTACGTCTTAAACCAATAACTTCGATACCATGTTGGAGAATCAATGAATTAGATAGATCAAGGAGCTATACAATTCAAGAAGAGGTGGCATCTAAAGACACTATTACAAAGCTTAAGTACAAGTCAACATACATCAACATAGAATAGAAAACACAAGGAACACAAAAAGCTTCAATAATAGATTGATCCATAAAACCCATCTATATATAATACAAAAATGTAACTAACAACCTTGAAACAAGAAAAACATGGTCCAACTTTGATTCACCAAATCACATATAAAAAAAAACTCCTTAAATTCTACCTCAACTTAGTACACTTTCATATATCAACCTTAGTTGAAGTCTAAATCACTTGGATTCTTCATTTCCATGATTTAAACATTACTTCTATACACCTCCAAATTACTTTATTCTTCACTCTAATACATTTTTTCACATCAAAACTACCTATATTCTCACAAAGCTCCATGATTTCAAGGTACA
>CBVK0101122664.1:0-10351 GCA_900067695.1 Picea abies | reverse complement strand
TTGTTATCTAGTAAATTGTAAGTAACCTAATAATAGCAGAAACTTTAACAAAGAGAAGTGAGGTGAACATGCACACAAGTAAAGTGAAGTGGGAAAAATGAGGAGGGTGAGATAACTCCACGTGTGAGGGATTACATGCATGGCAAGAGGAGTGAATGCACATTATTTGTGAGGGAGGATGCACACGAGAGTCTAGGAAAGAGGTAATGTGAGAAAATAAAACGAGGAGTGAGGACATAGGGAAAAAGATACAAGTATGAGCACATGCTAGGGAGAGGGAGAGTGAGTTAGGTGTCAAGGGAGGTGAAGATAAGTGCACAAGAGAAGGAGATGCGCACTCACAATGAGAAGAGACCAAAAATAACGCACAAGAGAAGGAGATGCGCACTCACAATGAGAAGAGACCAAAAATAACCCCACGTGTGATGGAGGAAGTTAGAATAGGCGCTTATGTGGAAGAGAATAGCTAAGAAAAGGGAGGAAGTTGACTGGAGATCACATGCAAAAAGGAAGAGTGGGTGTCACTCTCTTTAATGCGCCACACGTGTGAGGGAGAGAGGAGAGGTAAGAGGGCACACTTGAAGAAAGAGAGAAAGAGAATGAGGATAAATCAATGCATTTGGTGTTTAAGAATGACTAAAGATGCATGGAGGGTAAAATTAGAAATTCAATGCATGCGCAAACGCTAAATTTGGCCAAGTAATGAGTGAGTTAGCCACAAAAGCATTTTCGCCCCATTTTTTAGGGATTTTCCTAAATTTTAGGAAATTAGCATTTAAAAGCAAATTAGGGAGAATTTTGAGAAACTAATGCATGGAATGTGAAACTATGGTAAGTGAGGAAAGGTTAGTGAGAAAAGTTAGCCTTGACTGTCTAAACTTTCTCCAGGGAAGTGCCACCTCATCCTATGTGCCCTTGGTCAAATGATGCCATGTAGATGCCACATTACCCTGAAACTCTGCCAAATATCGGAATCTGAGCCTGCCACTTGTCACATCTGGAGACCGTCACCCGTGCTATTTATAGGAACTGCTAAAAGTAGGGTCTGACTCCTAAATTTTAGGAAATTGTCAAAAATGCTTAAGATGACTAGGAGAATACCACCACATGTCAACTATCTAAAATTAGACACTGCTAAAAATAGAATGTACTCGCATGTTAATGATATCATACTCATCAGATCAAGTTTTCCGAGAGGATTCCAAATCCTCAATCAGAATTGACATGCGAGCCTTGATGCTCAACTTGCTAAAAATAGAAATATGTGGCAAATCATCCCGGAAAAGGTCCAAAAGACTCAGAATGTCTCAAGGATCCATAATGCATGCTCATAATTTGAGTCTGGGGCCTGGAGCTCAACGTGCTAAAAATAGAAAGTTCCTGCATGTCTCCCGGAAAAGTGCTATCGGGCCTAGAATCATGCAAGGACCATCCCTGTATGCTCAAAACTGCTCCAAATTGTCAAGTGACCCAGCCAAGCCAAGTCTCCTAAAACGTAGGGACACCTGCTGTATGTAATCATCTCTCTCAAATGCATAGAAAACTAAGCTAGCTCTAACTTTGAAGCAAACAACCATGTACCCATCATATACCTATCTCGGATGGGAACGAACCTCTGACTCAACACAAGTGCTAAACTCTGGGAGAATCTTAGAATGCTAGCAAAATAGTGCATGCTGGCTCTTAGCCCTCAAGATTTTCAAGGGGGAAAATCTAGGGGGCAACCTCATATGAGTAGAGCTCCAATTACAATTACAACACTTGACAAAGCATATCCTAGCCTTCTAGCTCTATAAATAGCTTCTTGATAGAAAAAACCCTAACTACTTATGGTCTTGTCATTAATGGGTACTAATTACCTAGTAGGCCTTATTTAATCAAGAGGACCCTTTTTAAATTAAGTAAGTACCTACTAACGATATAATGGGCCTTATTTAAATAAGGTGGCTTTGTACATTGGCTTTGTGGCAAATCATCCCGGAAAAGGTCCAAAAGACTCAGAATGTCTCAAGGATCCATAATACATGCTCATAATCTGAATCTAGGGCTTGGAGCTCAATGTGCTAAAAATAGAATGTTCTTGCATGTCACCTGGAAAAGTGCTATCGGGCCTAGAATCATGCAAGGACCATCCCTGTATGCTCAAAACTGCTCCAATAGAATCATGCAAGGACCATCCCTGTATGCTCAAAACTGCTCCAAACTGTCAAGTGACCCACCTAAGCCGAGTCTCCTAAAAAGTAGGGACACCTGTTGTATGTAATCATCTCTCTCAAATGCATAGAAAACTAAGCTAGCTCTAACTCTGAAGCAAAACAACCATGTACCGATCATATACCTGTCTCTGATGGGAACTAACCTCTGACTCAACACAAGTGCTAAACTCTGGGAGAATCTTAGAATGCTAGCCAAAATAGAGTATGCTGGCTCTTAAACCTCAAGATTTTCAAGGGTGAAAATCTAGGGGTTAACAAGGGGGCAACCTCATATGAGTAGAGCTCCAATTACAATTACAACACTTGACAAAACATATCCTAGCCTTCTAGCTCTAAAAATAGCTTCTTGATAGCAAAAACCCTAACTACTTATGGTCTTGTCATTAATGGGTACTAATTACCTAGTAGGCCTTATTTAATCAAGAGGACCCTTTTTAAATTAAGTACCTACTAACTATATAATGGGCCTTATTTAAATAAGGTGGCTTTGTACATTGATTATCTAACTAATAAGCATGCAAAGTAGGGAGGTTAGGGGAGGACCCTAACATTCCCATTTACTATTAGATCAGTGGTTGGTTTTACTATCTCTTTAGGGAGTCCCAAAACTCTCTCTTTGCTTTCTCTTGGTCTCCAAACCAACGATGAATCAGACACCACTAGGTTGACAACATCTTTCTTTTTGGTGCTCTTAGAGGATAGGGTTACTAAGAGATCGATATACAACTTTACCACATGAGCATCCAGATTTATGAGAACCTGGGGAGACATTCAACATTTTCCAGTGAGACTGTTGCAAAGCTATCGCTTCAAATCCCATGTCAATTCACTCAACACTAGTAGATAGACCACTTCCCGTAGAGCTCATTAACATGGGGTTCCATCTAGGTAGCAGGACATACCACGACCTAGCTCCTCTGGTCAACCATCTATCAGGAGGTTCCTTTCTTCAACCTCGGATGTTAGAAGAGACATAGAGATTGAGATGGCAACTCTGACAGGAGATCTTCCACCCTCACCCTCTTCCTCTTCTACATGAGACAATAATAGCATCGATAGTGCCCCTTCAGGGTTTCCTCATGTGCACCATCCTCTTCTTGGCCTAAGGTTGTGTATTCTCATCAATCATATGATTATTTTGTATTGGCATTACAGTTTTATATGCTTAATCTTTGTTTTAGTTTTCAGGGTTCCTCCAAATGTGTTTAGACCATGTTTGGGGGTGGTTCATGAGATTTGGGGTACATAGTGTATGATTATCCCTTGGATGGTTTGTGATGGACTTGCATATTGGAGGTGGCTTACTTAGTTGTTACTTGACCGTAGTTGCGTGCTTCCATGACATTCTTCCTTGGAGTGTTCAGGATCTTCAGATAGCTTTGGACATTTTGCATGATGGCTACATTTAGATGGGTTGCTTGCTTGAGAGGATACCTTACATTGGTGGAGCAGAATTTGGCATTTCAAAGGAGGGTGTTGATCCCTAGACAACATTGGGTTGCTTGAATGCTAGCATGGAGTCTTTGAGTTGACTTTGGGACACCTGGGTTGCGACAGTGATCATGTAGGTGGAACGAACCCAGAAGAGCATATGGCCTAGGAGAGACAATGGAGCATTGGAGGAGGAGTGTTGGACCTTGGATGAGGAGTGCCCTTGTTTTGGAGCCTTGCTTGTGGATTGTCATCACCTTGGAGCTTGACATGTGCCACTTGTAGGAGCACTTCACATGTGTGGACCTACTTGCAACTTGTGGGTTGCTTGTTGTGGACTAAGTGCACTTGACTTGTAGACATCCTTCATCTCTCATATAAATAGAGGAAGGAGAGAGTCATTCTCATCATCATCTTTGTACTATTTTCTTTGTACTTGTCTTCTTGGAGTAAGGCACTAGGGTTCTTGAGAAAACTGTAGGAGAGGTTATGAAGTCTACACAGGATGCCTATGTTGGGAGCTTGCTCTTGTGAGATGCTTGGATTTGTTCTTGTGAGATAGACATTGGAGATGATGATCTCATTGTGTAACATCTTGATCATCTCGTGTTAGAGATGTGAGGAGAGTGGCACAGTAGTCTCTCTCTCTTTGTACTTTATATTTCTTGCCTTGGAGGCACTAGGATTTCTTGGAGCATCTTGAATAATAGTGTTAGGGTTTCATTCTTTGGAGACATTGGAGTTAGGGTTTTGTGGATTAAACCCTAGGTTGTACTTGTTGAGGAGGATAGAAGAGACGTCTTGCTTGGATCTAATGAGGCTTGCTAGTGTTGATGCTAGCTTGTGGAGGATCTTTGTTGCAGCTAGGGTTTTTCATTATCTTCCCTAGCTAGGGTTTTGAAGAGCTAGAGGATTGTACTAGCTTTGAGATGAGGCTATGGTATGTGTTAGATACATGGTACATTGTAAATATTATTTTAGGAGAAATATGAAGAGTCATAGGTGAATAGGAAGAGTCATTCAGACCTCTTGGAAGATGAAACCAAAGGTCACTTCTCATTGTATTAATGTATAGCTTACTTTAATGAAATTCAATTTTATTCGTAGAGTTACTCATCCTTGGCCTGATAGTGGTATTAGAGCTGGTTGTTTTTTGATAACTCCATGATCTTTGGAGTTGATTCCTTTCTCCCTCGCGTGGCCTTTCTTGTTACATTTTCTAGTCTCCCAACTTTAAAGCTCCAGACTGTCAATGTGTGATTGAAAGTAATAGAATCTGAACTCGCGACCTCTAAACTGAATTGCTCCTCTTCCTATTGCCTTGCTTGTATTGCCTTCCATTTCACTATTTCAAAGATCATAGAGCTTATTTATTCTTTTATTTTCGGATTAGAGTCCCTCAGATTGAAAAAGCCGAGCCGAACTCGGAGCTCGTGGTATGCAGAGGATCCCCACTATTTCTTGATAGTGGACTATTGGTTTTGTTGTTGTTATTAGATGGGTAGTATCAAGGCCAATGAGGCAATCCCAAAAACGATGTGGGCTGTTCTTGGCTTCGAGGCCTCTGACATGGAGATAATTTGAGCCCTCCACCAGGTTAAAAACAACATAACGGCCGCCGTAAATACCATCTTCAACGCCCCAGGATTTAAGGACAGAGAGAAGTTCAACATTAAGCGGATGATGTCTGGTTGTGGAGCTAGGGTTTCAACCAATGGAGCACAAGACTTTGCTAATAGTTAGCATGTGCATACGGTGGGGTCGGATATCTGTTTCTTGGGAAGCAATAGGGGTTTGGATTCACAGGAGGAGTCAGGAAGAGCAGCGGTTCCAGAAAATGTTCACGTCTTGAACTCAAACCAGAGAGGGGTGAATGACATTAAAGAATGCAGCGGGGGGCATGGTTTTAATTTTCTTTCTATTGTCGTTGCTGTTAATGACCGTTCGATAGGTGAAGACGGGTGGTCATTTGGAAACCTGGGACTCAGACAAACTTCCTTTGGTGGATAGTGTGGAGGTAGTGAAAGAAGACGTGAAACGAAGCATTTCAAAGGCAAGAGGTGTAGGCACAATCTTGGTGAGAAATTTGATCTTCACTGTGTCTATTGTGGTAAGAATGGACATGAAGCAAAGACATGTAGGATCCCATGGGAGAAGATTAAAGACAAGTAGGAAGACAAAGGTAAATTTCCTAAATCTGCCCAATCTGTTATTGTTCATTTCAATACTACCATAAATGGAGATTTCTTCAAAACTTCATTTGTTCACTGGAGAGATGCTTGGTTGCTTGACACTGGTGCAATTTGCCACATCACTTTTCGTAGAGACTTCTTTGAGGAATTGAATGACAATGTAGATGGTTGTAGATGGTTCCAGTCTCAAACCTATGGGAATTGGCACCATCTGACTCAAATTTCTTGGATTCCTGTATTTTCTTTTGCACAATGTTCTCTATCTTCCTGAGTTGCGGAGGAACTTGCTATCTCTTTTGCACATTCGACAGGAAGGCCATTCCATTCACATGTTTTATGGAAAAGTTGAAATAAGGAGGTCTTTCGACAACATGGTCGTCATGATTGGATGGGAGGATGACAAATTGTTGAAGTTGAAAGGGATATTTGCACAGGCACATAATTTTGCATACCTTTCTCACCATGATGAAGGTACATTGTCATCTAGTCTCTTATGGCATGCCAGATTTGGGCACATCAATTATGATACTCTTTGTGTGTTGAAGAAAAATGGTGTCTTTGGTTTTCCTACCACTCCAAGTAACTTGAAACAATGTGAGGCATGTATCCTTGGTAAATAGAGCAAGCAACCTGTTCATGATTCCGCTTCAAGAGCATGTAGAAAGCTAGAGTTGATACACGCTGATTTCTGTGGCCTCATGCTTGTTCCATTTGCATTTGGTAATAAATATATGATGACTTTTATTGATGACTACATTAGGATGTGTTGGATTTATTTCTTGAAACATAAATCTCAAGCATTTGAAACATTTAAAAATTTTCATTTATTTATTGAAAATGAAGCTCAATCTCATATTGGCACTCTTCGTTTTGACAATGGAGGGGAATACACTTAAAATGAGTTTGAAGGCTATCTTCGCCAAGATGGGATCAAGCATCATATCACTGTTTCATACAATCCTCAGCAGAATGGTGTAGTAGAAAGAATGAACATGACACTCTTGAACATGGCACGTCCAATGTTATTTTTCAAGAATGTGAGGTTGATGTTTTGGGCCAATGCAGTTCTATGTGCAGTGTATGTGAGAAACAAGAGTCCATCTAATGCTCTTGGTAACAAGACTCCTTATGGAATGTGGTATGGCCGCATTCCTTTGGTGAGGCATCTCAGGGTCTTTGGTTCCACCTGCTATGCCTTAATTCCTAAGACGTTCAATGTTATTTTTCAAGAATGTGAGGTTGATGTTTTCGACTGATGCAGTTCTATGTGCAATGTATGTGAGAAACAAGAGTCCATCTCATGCTCTTGGGAACAAGACTCCATACGAAATGTGGTATGGCCGCATTCCTTCGGTGAAGCATCTTAGGGTCTTTGGTTCCACCTGCTATGCCTTAATTCCTAAGGAGCAAAGAAACAAACTTGGTGCAAGGAGTCGAAAGTGCTCTTCTTGGGGTACTCAAATGCCACCAAGGCATATCGTCTTTATGATGTGGCAAACAAGAAGTCCATTCTTTCTAGAGATGTGATTTTTCTTGAATCCACCAAGAATGACGAAACTATTGAGTGACAACTTGATCATCTGGATAGATCCACCCATCTAAAGACATATTATGAGTTTGATGATGAGATGTAATGTTCCCAAATAGATTTGCTTGGAACATGTTACATTTTTATGGTTTTCTGGTTGTGGTATTTTGTCAAACAGTTTGTGAGTTTGTCTTCTCAAATGTGCTATGATGGTTTTATTGAGTTTTGCAACACATAAATGATAGGAGCATAACAATAATAGATACACAACAAGATGCAATACGAAGTAAGACAAGTAATAGCCACAAATACCTCAGATCTGAGTTTTATTTAGATATATAGCTGACCTCCTACAAAGTAGAACAAATCTGGAATACATATGAATAATATGGATGCTGTGGCTATAGAATCATTCTAGATACAAAACAAGAGAATGATATGAGTCCCCCTGGACTTCCAATAGATACATGCAAGGACTGATGAGCTCAATTGATTCCCCTTCTTGGCATCTGCTGTATACACCTGCTAAATGCGCACTTCCTGGATGGAATAAACCAAGGATAGTATGGTCTCCTTTATGATGACCTCAAACCCCTGTAAAATCCTGATAGATGAAAGATCTGATGATGGAAAGATGATAGGAGTAGTCTTGGGGCTGTAGCTTAACTGGTTGGCCTCCAAATAACCATATCTCTAAGAACATATGCACCCTCTCCCTCAGGAAATACGCCCAACTCCACAAAAAAATAAATATGGTCTCCAAACTCCTAAGAGAAGCTGCAACCCTCTAGATCTGAAGATATATGGTCATGGGAAGTGATCACTTGGAAGTTTCATGCAGATCTGAAACCTCCCACTCAATGGCCCCAAATATAATTGCGCCCTTCTTCAAGAATTTCGCACCACTAAGAGCAATGGTGAATATGGCATGAAAACCCTCCACAAAATAGTGATTTATTCGTCCTTATGGCTTCTCCGACCACTGAAAGTCACTTCTCATCATCTTATCCTATAGTGCTCTTCCTCCCGATTCCGATGAGCTATTACACTAAGAGGTTTCTTCAAGTATTATGCCCCAAATGACCTCCTTAGTGAATTTAATTAAAATATGCTCCATAATAACTCAAAATTACGAAAATCGTCGAAATGCAACGAAACCAAAGACAAGCTATGCAGAATGGATCCTGATGATAAAATATGAGGAAATGTTGCAAGTCAGGCCCAATAAAACCCCCCAATACCTCTTGAATTCACTATCACCCTCATCTGGCTACTCTGGCAGGCATCCCACTCTGTAGCATAGAAACATTCGAAAATGGGGACATTACATGAGATTTCACATCTTGAAGGGGGGATCCCTATCTTGGATCAATCTTTGGAATCTCCTTTTGAAGTGCCATCTCCCCCTCGTGTAGAAGATCTAGCCACTTCATCATAACAAAAAGTTCAATTGGATGATGTGATTGAGAGGATTGAAACGTTGAACTTGATGGGATGCAACACCATCTCAATCAGTGGAGCAACCTGGACCATCACTCAAATGTCCAAAGTGGCTCATAAAGACACTTGAAAGTGTTCGTCCTGATGAGGTTGGAAAGATAAGAACCAAAATCTCAGCAAGACAAGATGATGGAGGTGATGCAGATAATTCAAATTCAAGTGATGTAAATGATATGGATGTGTCATATGATTGTGAATTGAATTTATCTACTAACATTGAACCAACTTCCTTGAAGAAGCTGCTTCTCATGATGAATGGAAAGAAGCCATGCATAAGGAGTATGCTCTCATCAAGAATGGGACATGGAAGTTGGTAGATCCTCCATTTGGAACCAAACCAATTGGTTGCAGGTGGGTCTACAAGACCAAGTACAAATTGGATGGCTCACTTGACAAGCATAAGGTGAGGCTTGTGGCAAAAGGATATGCATAAAAAGAAGGCACAGACTATAAGGAGACTTCCCCCCCATAGCAAAATGGGCTACCATTCGTGTGTTGTTGGCTTTGGTAGCATAGAATAGGTGGAAGATTCATCACATGGATGTGAAGACAACCTTTCTTGAATGGAGACTTGAAAGAGAATGTCTATGTGTCTCAACCAGAAGGATTTGCTATGAAGGATCAAGAACCTACGGTATGCAAGCTCATCAAGTCTTTGTATGGCCTAAAGCAAACACTTCGCGCATGGTATGAAGAGCTAACTAAGCATCTTTTGAAGATCAATTTCAAGCATTTTAATCTCGATGAAGCTATTTTGTTTGTCAAGAAAGTTGGCAAAAGTGTTGTATATCTTGTGGTGTATGTAGATGATCTTTTGATAATAGGGAACAATGAAGCATATATTGCATCCATAAAGAAATAACTGAAGAAGGGTTTTGAGATGACAAAGATGGGACATCTTCGCTACTACTTGGGTATTGAAGTTATTCAGAATCCAAAGTATATATTCATCTCCCAAAAGAAGTACATTAGAGAATTGTTAAACAAATTTGGCATGGCTGATTATAATCCTCTCTCTACTCGAATGGAGCAAAATTTGAAGCTAACATCAAAAGAAGGGAATGAATTTGAGGATGCAACTAAATATCGACAACTTGTGGGGAGTTACTACTGCTAGACATGATATTTCATTTGCAGTTGGGATCCTTTCTAGGTTCATGCAAAAACCTTTTGAAAGACATTGGTGTGTTGCAGAGAGAGTTCTAAGGTACTAGAAGGGAACTGAAGACTTTGGGCTCAAATACTCTAAGGTGGAGGACATCAAAGTAGTTGGACATATAGATTCAAACTTTGATGGGGATAAATAGAATGGAGTGTCTACTTCAGGATACCTCATGAGTCTTGGATCGACAACTATCTCTTAGAGATCACACAAACAATCCGTTCTAGTAGATTCAACTATAGAGGCAAAGTATGTGGCCACTGTAGAAGTGACAAAGGAGATTGTGTGGCTCAGGAAGATACTAGAGGATTTGCAGGAGAAA
>CBVK0101122526.1:0-14709 GCA_900067695.1 Picea abies | reverse complement strand
TGTAGATGTTGTAGATAAATGGTTGAATCTGCTTGAAGGGTATTTTTTGGCACACAAATTTTCCGATAGGGAAAAGATTACTTTTTCACTCCTCAAGGCCATCCCCGATGTTACAGATTGGTGGGAAACTTACTCTGAGAAAAGGGCCATAGAGGAATCTGAAATATCTGTGGTTTTCACCACATGGGATTCCTTCCAGGATTCCATTAAAGAAGAATACTACCCTGTTGGAAGCTACGAGGATCAATACACTAGATGGACCAACCTACGTCAAGAAAGGGACTAGACAGTACCAGATTTCACCAATATTTTCCACACCCTACGCAACAAATTGGGCATAAAATATTCTGTGCGACATATGGTGTTCAAATACCGCAGTTGTTTATATAGATACATCCAAACAAAAATGGAGTTTCTGGACATCACCTCGTTGGGTACGAATTATAGATACGCTGTCAAGATCGAGCAAAAATTTAAGGAGAAGAGGTGAGAGTTTGGATCTGTAAACTCCTCATAGTCGAAGCAGGGAAAAGGAGGCTCCAACCCACAAAACCAGGGATAGAGTAGATATGGCCACTCTTAGGACAACCAGTCCAAACTGCAACACAAGAAGGGTAATGAGAAGATGAAGAAGGACGCGGGAAAATGGTGTGAGTACCATAAAATACCTTGGCACAACATTGAATAATTCCGCTCCAAGAAGTCACTCATGGCCGAGATGAAATATTCCAAGTCAGAGACCAATTCTGATTATGAATCAAATCCCGAAGGAGGGAAACAAATCATCGATGTTGAATCTAGTGCCACTTTTTCCACCACGAAAGTCCGTCCAAGCGAACCAGAAGAACCATAGGAAGGGGAATGCCTCTTTCACTCACAGATGTGGGTAAAGGGGGATCCTCTTAATTTCATTGTCGATAGCGACAGTAAGAAGAACCTGATTTCAGGAAAGGTCGTCAAGCGGCTAGACCTTCTAATGACACTGCACCCACAACCCTACACCATTGGCTGGCTTCGCCAAGGAAGAGATATTCGTGTCAACCAATAGTGTCGTTTGCCCTATGACATCAAGCCTTTCAAAGATGAGGTATTGTGTAATATTTATCCCCTTGAAGTTTGTGATGTTCTTTTAGGAAAACCATATTTGTGGAAGCATCATGATGTGTATGAGTCTAGACCCTACAGTGTTATTATTACTTTGGGTAGACAATTTTACATGATACCAGAGGTAGCGACGCCTACTGCTATAGTAAGGTCATTTCACAGATCAATAATTTCATATTCTTTGTGATCCGTGCTCACAGTAAGCAAAAGGTCGCCACCACATCCATGGCCTCTACAAAGAGCCTCTCTTTGCAGCATAAGCAAGTGGACAGGATCATGGAAAAATATAGAGACATCTTCTCCTCACCCACCGGGGTACCAACACACTGCCAAGTCAAGCATCCAATTGATTTGACTCCTGGTGCACCTCAACCTAATGGATCAGTCTATCAATGCTCATTGATGGAAAATGAAAAAATCAATCGTCAGATCCAAGAGATTCTTCAAAAGGGGCACATCAAACCCAAATCCTCCCCTTGTGGAAGCTCGATTGTACTGGTGAAAAATAAGGATGAGACTTTGCGACTCTGCATTGATTACATATCCTTAAACAAAATCACAATCAGGGACCAATACCCAATTCCCAGGATTGATGACCTTCTTGACCATCTCAAGGGGGGGAATTTCTTCAACAATATTGACTTAAATTCTAGCTACCACTAGGTTCCCATCGAACCAATTGATGTATCGAAGAAAAACTTTAAATCTAAAGAAGGTCTCTTCAAATGGTTGCTCATGCCATTTGGCTTAAAAAATGCACCAACCACTTTCATGAGGTTGATGGATGATGTATTGAGACCCTTCACCAACTCTTTTATGGTGGTATATTTGGATGAAATCCTCATCTTAAGCAGAACGTGGGAGGAGCACATGCGGCATATTCATAAGGTTTTGAGCACTATGCGGTAGCACAAGCTATATGCCAACTTGGAAAAATGCTCATTTGGAATGAACATGGTTCAATAGTTGGTCTAAATTGTTGATGATAATGGGGTACATGTTGATCCAACTAAGATCCAAGTCATCTGTGACTGGCCATCCCCGACTACACTAACCGAGCTTCAAAACTTCTTGGGACTGGCCAACTTCTACCGATGGTTCATGTTGGAATTATCCCATATTGCATGGGCCCTCAACAAGGTGACCAAGGGTGGTGTAATGGAAAATTTCCTGTGGGGGAAGGAACACAAATGAGAATTCAATGATATGAAGCATCGCTTGTGCTCAGATCAAATAAATCTCCTTTCCCAATTTGCAACAACCATTCGATATTGAGACTGATGCATCTGATTATGTTGTAGGAACAATTCTCACTCAACACAGTCATTTGGTGGCATACCATAGTGAGACACTCTCATATACTGTTCGAAAATACCCCACCCATGACAAAGAGATGTATTCCATCATATAAGCCTGTCATCAATGGAAACATTACATTTTGGGGAATGAGACGATCATACACACTAATCATAAGACTTTGCAATTCATACAGACACAGGGGTAATTGTAGAACGACTGCCATTGGAAGTGGTCCACTTACCTATAGAAATTCCATCTCAACATTAATTACAAAACAAGGATCGCAAATCATGTCACTGACTGCCTCAGTCGACCTCCCATGGCTGCCCTCACCACTGTGCTCCATTCCTGTGTACATGAGGCACCTGAGTGGCCCTAACTTTATCAGGAAGATCCGAACTTTTCCACCACCTAACATCTCTTCGGTACATGCGCGAATATCACCAATTTTCACATTCAAGACAGACTATTATGCCATCTGGGCCATATCTGTGTTCCTACAAGTGAGCATGCAAATCTTATTTGGGAAGCCCACTCCAGCCGGATGGAAGGACATTTTGGCCTGGAGAAATCTGTGGCTATTCTTCAAAAGCATTTTTATTGGCCAAAACTCCGACAGGACGTCAACAAGTATATCAGATCTTGCATTGCCTATGCCATTTCCAAGCCAACCATCAAGAAGCAAGGATTATACACCTCTCTTCCTACTCCTGAGAAGACTTGGGAATCCATCTCAATGGATTACATGTTTGGCCTTCCATCCACCAAGCAAGGGAATGGCCACGTGTTTGTGGTCATTGATCGGTTTTCGAAGATGGCCATCCTCACAACCTGCAAGAAGAATATGACAACGACAGATACTTCCAAGATCTTCTTCGAACTAGTGTGGGTCCATTTTAGGATACCACAGACCATCATCTACGACCAGGAAAACCGGTTCCTCAACAAATTTTGATCGAGTCCCTGGTCACTGTTGGACACCAATATCACTAAATCCACTTCTTTCCACCCCCAAACAGACGACCAAACATAAGTCATCAATTGGATGATTGTGCACATCTTGCACATGTACAACTCTAAGCATACACGTACATGGGATGAGAGTATCTCCTATGTTCAACATAGTTACGACATGGATTTCCATAGTTCCACCGACCATAGCCAATTTTAGGTGGGGTTGGGATTCCAACCCTTGGGTCCCATTGATGTTGCACCACCTCTTTCCACCAAATAGGAAGAATCTTCCCATGTTCATTTTGAGACCGATAAAGCCACCAGATTCATTGAGCGGATTCAACACATCTGCCAACATGTCCAGGAGATTTTGCAGAAATCCAATGCTAAGTACAAGAAACGCCATGATCAACACCAGGTACTGCACTAGTTTCAGGTTGGAGACAAAGTATGGTTACATTTGGAGAAGGGGCATATCACAGGGCCCCATTAGAATATCTTCCCACTTCTCTATGGGACTTACACTATCACTAATGCTGTGGGTAGCAATGCTTTTGAGCTCAATACTCAACCCTTCCTTGGCTTGTAACCAGTGTTAAATGTGGACCTCCTTCAACCATATTTTCTACCATTATTGGACACCTTAGAGATTGCAGAACAACTAACACCAACCGAGATCAACCTTGACTGCATGGAACAAGTATCCACTGATTAGATAGTGGACACACAAGTTAAGGGCACTCACCAATAGAGGATCCAACTTTATCGGGTTGTCAAGGGAGGGAAAATCCTCCACCAAGGCAAGTAGCTCACCCGGGGCCAAATCCAACAGAAGTTTCCTCACCTGATGGGGGAAATCAACACAATGGATACCATTGATTCCTAAAGGGGGAGGATTGATCCAAGTGGATATTGGTGGCCACCCACATATTCCAACTGGCCCAGGTTGTTTGTTTTTAGTTCAACACATTCTTATGTAATTCTTTGTAATTGAGGGTTCTACACTTCTGGGGTTGTCTAAAGCCCTACACATATTCTAGGTGGATACTGGTGGCCTCTCACCTAATATAACTGGCTTATTTTGTATGTTTTTATGTCATCACATTTTGCTGTACTTCCAGGGCCATTTTGGAGGCCTAAACAATGTTTTTTGGGATCGTCATAGTCAAATTGTAGATGTATTCAAATTTTGACAATGTAATGTGTATCTCTCTGAAATACCTTTCAAACGGGATATCACATGCCTAAAATGGAGGTCGTATGCAAAAATTACGACCCTAAGAAGTTGAGGTACCAACTTACCCATAGGGGCCCACATGACTTTTGACATTTCACCTTCTAGGGTTAGGTTTTTTGGATGTCTAGGGTTTTGGAATTCATGAGTAACATAAAAAAGGCCGCTGGAGCCTCATTTTAATCATTCTTCTTAGACAGATGCGCGTAGCAGCCACACCTCTTCTCAGAGATAGCAACCACCATTCGAGCAAGTGTTTTAGTTATGCAGTTTTACAATTTCAGCCTATTTCATTTATTTAATAGAAGATATTGTTCAATGTATATTTATGTTGTTCTTCATATCTCTGTGTTTATTGTATTCAATCTGTTAATTAGTTTAATTCTGCTCCTAAATCCAGATCATTATTATATTCCAATGTGTATCGTGGCCATATGGAGAGTTACGACCCTTACACCCTATTTCTATATAATCCAGGATGTGCATCAATATAATAGTCATGAGTTAAAATAATAAAATATATATTTTTATATTGGGTTCACTCCATAACCTTCTAGATATTTATTCACAATCTTAGTTTACCTATCATATTGGGGATTGTAATAGGAGATATGAGCCAAATGAATACCTATACAAGAAAACAATTTAGTTTGAAAATTACCATTGGGAATTGGATCTTTGTCATCGACAATAGTATTGGGGTTTCCATGTAGCTTATGAGTCTTTTCCATATTGAATGTTGCAATTATTGTACTTTCTTTAAAAGGATGAGATAGTGAGAAAAAATGGGTATAATTTATGAGTCGTTCCACCACCATGATGACATTCTTTCCTTCAAAATTTGCTAGACCTATGTTAAAATCCATCGAGACCACTTCCTAATGTTGACTTCGTATGGATAATGGTTTTGGAAGATCAGAGGTCTTGAAAATATCTCCTTTGTTCATTGGCAATCCAAACACTCCACCTCAAAATTTTGGACATTGAATTTAATACTTTATCTGAAAAAAATCCTTCTTGATTTCATGACAAGTTTTCAAAATCTTGATCCCCCTATACGAGAAGTATGCAATTCCAAAAGAATCTTATGTTTGAGTTGGTGATACTTACTTAAATATAGGTATTCCTTCTACTGAAGTGAATCATTCTTCCACATAGATTTACTTGATGCATTAGGATCCTATTTTATTTATGGAATGAGATGCCCTGAATTTTGGTCCTAGTACCATTCTATCCTTGCTTCTTCCACCCAATAAACTTTTAGAATGGATATAACACAAAGTAAGGCTTCATTGTCTTGTTATTTTATGAAAATGCCTCCAACACCACATTTTCTTGCCCTTTTTTTGTAGATAATTTCATAGTCATAACCTAACATCTATGTGACCCATTTTTCTTTTTCTTTTAAATAATTTTTTTTCTTCAATAATTTTTTTTTTTTAAGTAAAAAAGGGATAGTACCTGCTATATTAAGTTGACAAAGAAACATAGAAAAAAATACACAGAGATATTGTCGTCCTGAGCCACCAAATATGCTGTTGTTTTACCGGAAACCAGCATAGTTTGGGGTGAAATATGTCTAGGAAGATAGGCTAAAAACTGTTTTTCCCTCTGTCCTGCCCAAAGGAAACCAGGACAGATGGCCATAGTTCAAGTTAACATTGAACAACAACATGATGAAAAACCAAACTAGCAAAGGAAAACTCAGATACCCGGTGACCTGTCGCAATTTCCCTTCTGACACGTGGATCTGGACGAGATGGAAAACGACTGTGCACACATTGGACATTTCTACTTTGCTGGAGCATTGGAGTACACGTCAAGGAGCAGGTCCAAGCAATTTCCTATGAGGAGGGCTCTGTGCTCCTGGTCTTCCATGTGGCCTCGGAGTTAGAACACGAGAGCCAGATGCTCTACACGGAGGAGTGGACCATGCAACTCATTGTTTACTGCCTCGTTGAAAGTTTCATTTCCCACTTCCATGTTCATCCCTGCTCTGGCCTCATCCACATTCATCTCTGCGCAGACATTGTTTCAAGCCTCATCATCGCTCATTACCTTCTCAGCATGGCGGGTGGGGATGTAGTCATCCGACCATGATATTTCTTCTACATAACAAATTGGGAACTCTTCTACAAGCTCTCCCTTTAGACCACTTCCAACTTGTGTTTCAGGCTTAGTATCTTGAGGTTCCAGGGTGGTCGCGAAATCCTCCAAGCATGGTGTTTCTTCGACATAACAAGTTGGGAATTCGTCCGCAGCCCCTCCCTTCGGACAACTTCCAGGTTCAATTGCAAGGGTGTGCATGCTACGCTCTATCACAGGCTCAACTATAGTGGCATGGAGTGCCAAGCGATCGACTCTTTCTCTCTACCGAAGGATAGAAGTCGCCATTGACAGAGCGCACTCAAAATTCTCTCTTCTCTGTCGCTGCTCTTTGTGGGTTTACTAGGCTGAGCCTCGACAAGGCTTGCCTCGCTTCCTTGTCATTGTGGAGGAGGGCTGAATGGAGATATAGAGGAAACTGCACCAGAGCTCCCAACTGACGGGGAGGTCCAAAACGAAAATGAACTAGCTCTGTCCAGGCACTCTAACTTTCAAGTCTTTGTATGACGACATCACATGGCTCCCTCTTATCTATGTCATATTGAATGCTGGTTGTGCTAGTGCGTTCGCGTGAGGGAGAAGTCCCACCTCTGTATAGCTGCTGTAATGGCCTGCTACCATCGTAATTGTTGAAGGGATGGGGAAAGACCTACAACATTTAAGTTGTGGCTTGATGCTAAGCCATGTGGCAAGGCGTCACTGCATGTCACCCCATCCGAGGTTTTTCTTCAATAATTACTTCCAACTATAAAGCTATTTTTTTATCTTGAAGTTTATTCCTATTAGGTAAGGACACCATCACTTAACTAGTTGTTATAATGCCAACATTTTCTTCTCATAAATGGGTTTGAGTAAGTTATTTCCTTTAAGTTGGTGGATTTCAAAGGAAAGGGACTTTCCTTATTGCATCAAAATTACATCAATGCCATTCCCCAAGGAATCACACTCCATAATAAAGGTTTTTGTGAAGGAAGGTGTGACTAAGACAAGAGTTAAACACATAGCTTCTTTAATTTTTTCAAAATCTTGGGTTGCTTCTTGAATCCATGAAAATACATCCTTTTCAACAAATTTGTTAGAGGCATTGTTATTCAACCATATTTATTGACAAAATTGTGGTAATATCCCTCTAGTCCTAAGAATCCTCTAAGTTTCTTCAAAGTTTTGGGAATTGGTCATTCCACCATAATTGTTTTTTTAGGGTCCACCTTGACACCCTCGTGAGATATAATATGACCCAAATATTCCACTCCCTAAACCCCAAAATCACACTCGTAAGGATTTGCATATAGTTGTTTCTCCAATAGTTTTAGGACCATGTCAACATCTCATACATGCTCTTCCCGAGAAATTTTGATATAAATTAGCTTATCATCGAGATAATACCAACACAAAATTTTAGAGGAAGGGCTTGAAAATAGAATTCAAAAAGCTTTGAAATGTTGAAGGTGCATTACTGAGGCCAAAAAGAATCACCATAAACTCTTAAAGACCTTCATATGTTCTGAAATTTCTTTTAGGGATGTGTTCTTCCCTCATTCTAATACAATGAGTTCCTAAACAAAGATCAAACTTAATAAATAAAATTACTCCTTGCAATTCATTTAATAATTAATCATTGATGGGAATATAAAACTTATCTTTAATGGCAATATTGTTGAGATCTATAGTCAAACCACATACACTTTGAACAATCCTTTTTTTAAACTATCACCACTAGTGAAGAGAAACCACTTTGGCTAGGTCAAATTATGCTAGACTCTAACATTTTTTGAACCATGCACTCTATCTTACTCTTCTCAAAATAGTAGTATCTATAAGGTTAGTGACAAACCTTTCAATTACTTTCTAATTAACTTAGTAAGAAAATGAAGAGTTGTACATTTATATATCAATCCAGGGCTCGTATGGAACTTGCGAACTGCCTTGCACAATCTATGCAAGAAGAGTGGTGTTTTGACTATGGTGTTGTAGCACTTTAATGTCACATTTCAAAGACTCATAATACTTAATTAAGTCACCAACCTATTCTAAGACCTAAGTTGCTCTAGAGAAATCAAATCACACTTGCGAGAATTTAAATCAAACTTGTGGGAAATTAAGATCACACTTGTGGAAATTAAAATCACACTTATAGGAATTAAAATCTCTCTTTCCGAAATTGAAATCACTCTTGTGGAAATTGAGATCACACTTGCAGGAATTAAAATCACACTTGCGGAAATGAAACTTGTTCTTATGGTCTATTGGTGACTTGATCGAGTATAATGAAGGTCTTGTGTTGTTGCAACAATTAAGTGTTCATTCATTCAATATTAATCCAATAACATCAATACGAAATTGTAAATACTAAACCTAAAAAGAATTAGACAAGAAACACGCTAAGTGCAGCTACAAGTGGAGTTGCAACAATGGAGCTGCAACACAAAAATAAATATGACTGAGTTACAATGACATGAATCACACCAACTAAATTCTGTTATAACCAAAACTTGAAGAGACACGAATTATATCAATGAAAAGCGCAAAATGATTTTTGCAAAATGATGAACTTAGAAAACTAAACCACTCATAAGTTATCACAGTATTTTGTATACTAGGAATGATAACAAATTGAAACAAAATTCAGAAATATGAGAACTATACTATGATTCTAGAGCAATAACAAACAATAAAACATACACAACATGTGAATAAAGTTATGGACCTGGAATTACAACAATTGAATGCATCTACATAATAGAATAACTGAACAAAAGTAAAATGCTAATTATAACACTATCGTTACAGGCAATACCTGACTAAGGAGGGGGCCCTAACCCCTTAAAAGAGATATTGGATTAAGGAACCATAATCACACAATCAATCAATACATCAAAACACAAGTAGAAAGTTGGAACCAAATTTATATTACCAAAGTTGAAAGGTACAGTAGAAAAATGTAATTGCCTGAATAATTTCCTTTCCTCATCTCTTAGGGAGTCGAGGATTTTATACAACATGATTATTGTTCTAAAATTATACAAACAACGAATGGAAAACCATGAGAATCCGATTGTTCATCTGATTATAATGACTCTTTCAATTACATACGTATGCTGACTCGATAGGTAACCAACTTTCGTAGTTGCCTTTTGTCTTCTGTCGCTTTCTCTTGTGGAGATTGGTTCCCAATTGTCGGCTCCCAACTGCCAGCTACAATATTGACCACTAGGATGGTGAACTATTTCTGGAGTCACAACATGAAAATTGTGCTTGCAATTGTAACTATTTTGTCTAGAATTTCCACAATCGTGGATGCACCTTGAGTTGCAACAGTTAGGTTTTACACCCAAAATTGCACCAAGTTGCTTTGCGCTTGAAATTGTATCACCTTGGAGTTTCAAAAAACAGGTGTTGCAACTACTTGGAGTATTGAAACTACTATATTCGTGTGCAACAATGTTAGTGACTGATAGTGATGAGTTTCTTCCTAACAATTATGCAAAAATAATGTAATAATGGTGTATGGGGTAGGATTCATACCTTTGGTGACACATGAGGTGAACTGGATAATGGAAGTATCAAAAAGGAAAGTGATAAACAAAATATGTTAAGAAAAAAGGTATAGATGGGTGCTAAAAGTATCACATTTTAGGAACCCGTCAATTAAATGTTAGGAGGAAAGACCTCAAAGAATATTTGAAAAGTGTGATCATGCTCTCAAGTGAGAGGAATACCTTTGGGCACCTTAGAAAATTCCTTGGAATGATTGTTGATAACACTTTGGAGGTCCAAGGGTAGAGAGGATTTAGATGTTTGAACATCTAGTGAGTGCAGTTTTGAAATTAATATCATGTGTAACTTTTTTAACAATTTTTTCATGTCATTAGAGATTATTACTTTAGATGCTTTTCCTTGCATACCTCTAAGTTCAATTTTCTTGCATTCCTAGGAAAATCTCTTGAAAAGTTCCTGAAAATTAAAACCACCCATTTCCAGTGGTTGTAACCATTAGACACCTAATACCACATCAACACCACCCATTTTGATTGAAATCATTACTTTTTCCAAGAACCAATCCCCCATAGCGAGCTGAATACTATGGAACTTCCCTAAATAATTTATGGTACCTCCATTGTAGTCATTAATTGAAACTTTGGCGCGAGATATATAAAGCAAGTGAGAAGTTTGTCTAATTTATATTTAATGAAGTTATGGGTACTATTAGAATCAATCAACACTGCTACTTTTCTTTTCTTGATATATCCTTCTACCTCAAGAGTTTGAGAAGTGATAATATCGACCAAAGCATGACAATATATGGTTAAAGTAGTCTCTTATAGTTCTAGATATTGAGAAGGTTACAAATCTTTTTCTTCTTCGTCTTCTTCACAATATATGTACAATAATTTCTTCTCACCACACTTATGCCCCTTACTTTACCTTTTGCCACAATTGAAATGCAATCCCTTTGCTCTTCTGTCATCCATTTTCTAAGGTGTCCACCTTCTAGGATGAGTGACATTAAGAGTTGAACATGGTAGTCACTATAGGTGTTAGTGCCAACCCTTATGGTAGCCATATTTTTACTTTCAATTCTCTTTGCCACATTTAAAGTATTATCCAAGTATTTAGGCTCCAAAATATGCACATCATGTTGAATGCATGGGGGTTTCACCTTGTTTACTATTGTCTTATCATGTTCATTCATAAAGGGGGTTTTTAAATTGTGAAAACAAGTCAATATATTGTAGGTATTGGGTGGGGGATGTGAGGTATGGGGGGGTTTATAAGTATTGGGGGTTTAAAAAGGGGTATCTAGTAAAAACATGTTTTTTTAATTGGAAATATATATTGGGAGGGGAGTTCAACAAATGGATTTTGGGAGGTATTTATTAAGATCTAGCAAAATTAGGGGTATTCTTTAATATTGTAACATACCCATCCACCCACAGGCTGGGGTATGCTGCCTTCAATACCACCCATGGAATTCGTACTCTTACCAGTACCTTCTTTGATTAATAAGGACGCATAAGATAAAAGATTTAATGACATGCACAACACTATCCAACAAGCATGCATAATCTAAGATTTAGTTAAACAATAATTAAAATACATAACATAATACATTCATACACAGATAATAATATCACAACAAAGAGCACTTATCTTTATAAAAAGGTGACACCAACTGGCTGCAGACCAAGGATGTTCCACCCAACTGTAAACACCACTACTCCAAATCTCAACAACAGTGTCACCCCCGATCCAGGGATATGAATCCACAAGGATGGTTCCAAAGTGTACTTGGGTTCCCAAACTAGTCAACTCTCAAGCTCTCATAGGTTTCCCAACACCCACAACAATCCAAGTACCCAACTCTCTTCCACCCAGCCTGCACCACTCAAGAGAATGGACCTCCACCCTTCTCTGCCACGCAGTCCCTCAGGCAGTCCTTCTCCTTTTTCCAGGGCCTCCAACACAACTGGTCCAAAATCTCAATGCTAGAACTCTCAGGACTTGCAGTTGTGAGCAAAATAGGGCACATACCAACGCATCTCAGACATGTAGGCCCCCGTTCATGGTTGGAATGCACCAATGACCATTGCAACTAACTATCCTGTGGCTAATCTCAACAGTTCCTTTCCCTTTTCCAAGTCAATACATGGATGAGGATGGATCAATGAATGGGTGAGTGAGTGCATGAAAGTGTGTGAGGGAAAGAATGGTATGAATGTAGAAGTGAAGGAGTGAATGAGCCAACGACCAACCCCACAATCAGACCAGGGACGGGTTTAAGTATCTCTCATGGGGAATCAAGAACCTCTTGGCCTTCCCCAAGAAGCTCACGTAACCGATCCCCTTCCTTAGACAAAAAGGGTAATTAACATAGGAATAAACATTTATCCCCTCAAGCCCCCTCTCTTGTGGAATCATAGCCCCCTATAACTCTAGTCCTTGTCCGTCTAGTAGGCAACGATGTGTTTATTATTAATAATGATCAAAACATTACATTTCTTGGGCATACTTTCCCTTTAATAATTGTTTGGGCACCTTGGCCTCTCAACATTGTAACGATACATTATTTAAAATGGGGGTTCCAAAACCTAGGGTGTTACATCTCCTCCCCCTTATCTTGGCACTGTCCTCAGTGCATATACAAAATAGAGATCAAAATCTCAAATTTATTCAAAAAGCTACGAGTACTCTACTCACATGGAATCTTCATGCTCCCAGGTAGCATCTTCAGGACCGTAGCAGGTCCACTGAAACTTTACCAGCTCTATAACTCGATTTTGGAGCATTTTGACCTTTCTGTCCAATACCCGCACTGGATGAACCCGAATGTATCCCTTCGTCTCTACTTGAATCAGATGCCAATCAATAAGATGGTTAGGGTCATGTACATATTTATTTAGTAAAGATACATGAAATACATTATGCACATTCATGGAAGTAGGCAATGCAAGCATGTATGCAATTGGCCCTATTCTATCCAATATTTCAAATGGACCACATAATCTAGCTGCCATCTTTGTACAACTACCCAATTTCAATGATCTTTTCTTGGGCCTCACTTTCAAAAGTACATGCTCCTCTAATTTAAATTACCTAGCTGTCCTGTTCTTGTCTGCATAAACTTTCTGTCTATCCTGAGCTGCCTTTAAATTCTGCTTTATCTTAACCACCCGGTCTTCCATGTCCTTGAGCAACTCCGGCCCAAGTACCACTCTATCTGCTGGTTTGTCCCAGCTTACTGGAGTATCACATTTCCTACCATACAAGGCTTCAAATGGGCTCATTCTCAATGAAGCTTGATACCCATTATTATATGAAAACTCAACCAAGTAAACTTCCCACTTAGATGGCTTATCCATCACATACATTCTCAGCATGTCTTCAATTATTCGATTGACTCTCTCTGTTTTCCCATTTTTCCAGGGATGATATGCCGTGCTAAAGTTAAGATTTGTGCCAAATCCTTTAAACAATCCCCTCCATAATTTGGAGGTAAACTTCATATCTCTATCCGAGATGATTGTCCTAGTTATCCCATGTAACCTAACAATTTCCTTCATGAAAATTTCTGCAATATTAGCCATTGTATGCATTGTCTTCACAGGCACAAAATGAGCAGCCTTTGTTAATTTGTCAACCACCACCATGATTGAATCATGCTGCTTATTCATTCTGGGTAATCCTGTGATGAAATCCATGGTGATCACTTCCCATTTCTTCTCTGGGATTGGCAATGGCTGCATAAAACTCGCTGGGTGCCTATGCTCAACCTTCACCTTCTGACATTCCATACATTGAGTGATGTAATCAACAAGATCCTTCTTCATTCCCGACCAAAAGAACTGACTTCTTACTGCTGTAATTGTTTTCTGGTAACTGTGATGTCCAACATAAGGAACATCATGCATTTCCTTCAGTACCAAATTCCTCAGTTCTTCGGAGCTAGGAACATAGATTCTATTTTTATGCATGAGTAATCCGTCTTCCCTTATCTCATACTCCTTTATTTTCTGCTATACATTTCCTTGCTGTAAGTTTTCCTTTACCTGTAGGTAATGCTGATCTGTAACAAGACCATCTAAAGTTATGCTCTTCAAGTTTGACTGATGCATACTAACAACAGTAGCATGCATGAGATGCACTCTTCTACTAAGCGCATCAACACATTTATTCTCCTTTCCTTTTATATGCTTGATATCGAAGTCATATTCACTTAAAAATTTCATCCATCTTGTTTGCCTGGCATTCAAGGTCAACTGTTCAGAATGATACTTCAGGTCAATGTGGTCTGTCCTTAATTAGAATTTCTTCCCCATGAGATAATGCCTCCACATCCTCAAAGCATGAACAATGGCAACAAGTTCCAAGTCATGCGTGGCATAGTTCCTCTCATGTTCCTTAAGCTTTCTAGACTCATATCCAATGACATGTCCATTTTGCATGAGGACTCCCCCAATTCCTTCCTTACATGCGTCTGTACATACCACACAACTTTCATTTGGGTCAACAAT
>CBVK0101122525.1:2270-14435 GCA_900067695.1 Picea abies | reverse complement strand
AGTGTCCATTCAAATTTAGTTCCCTTCTTTTGCAAAGAAGTGATGGGATGAGAAATCTTAGAGAAACCTACTATGAACCTTCTGTAGTAGCCAACTAATCCCATAAAATATTTGAGGTATGACACATTTCTGGGTGTTGGCCTTCCTCTAATGGCTTCGATCTTCTCTATATCTACTGCTATGCCCTGCTCTTAAATAATGTGTCCCAAGTAATGGATCCAATTTTGATAAAAATAACACTTACTCAACTTGGCATATAATTGATGTTCTCTCAGTACTTGCAACACCAGTCTTAAGTGATGTTCATGCTCCTCTTCAGACTTAGAATAGATAAGTATGTCATCTAGGAATACTATGAAAACCTTATCCAAATAATTTCTAAATATGCCGTTCATTAAGCACATGAAGACAACTGGTGCATTGGTCAATCCAAATGGCACCACTACAAATTCATAATGCCCATTCCTGGTCCTAAAGGCTATCTTATGATTGTCTTCTTCCTTGATTCTTACTTGATGGTATCCTACCCTCAAGTCAATTTTTGAAAATATCTTTACTCCTTTTAGATGATCAAAGAGGTCATCAATTCGGGGTAGAGGATACTTGTTCTTTATAGTGTACTTGTTCAACTATCAGAAGTCAATACACAGCCTCAAGGTTCCATCCTTCTTTTTGACAAAAAGTACTGGTGCTCCCCAAGGTGAAACACTTGGACGTATGTACCCTTTCTTCAACAATTCTTCTAACTACATTTGTAATTCTTTTAACTCTAGCATGCTCATTCTTTTAGGTGTTTTTAACACCGGGGCAGCTCCTTGCACTAAATCAATTGATAAATCTATCTCCCTCCTTGGTGGCAATCCTCATATTTCTTGGAATACATCTTCAAATTCATGTAGCACCCAGAAATCTTTAAGGCTTGTCCCCTTTGTATTTTTCGTCTCTTCCACATGGGCTGCATACAATTGAAATCCTTTCCTAAAACATCTTTTCAGCTGTAAGACTGAAATCTCCCTTATAGAGATGGGTCTTGGAAATCCTTTCACAGTGCTCTGTTTTCCATTTCCATCAAGACATGTAAATGTCTTGTTATGACAATCTAGGACAACATGATGCTTTTCCAACCAATCCATTCCAATGAAAATATCATAAGACCCCAATGGTATGATATTTAGATCAATACTAGTATTCACGGCATTAAGACTTATGGAACAACTTCTGACAATATCATGGATTCTTCTTTTGGTTCCAGTGGCTAACTGAACCAAACTTGCTTTTCCAAGTTTACTTTTCTCCAAATGTAATCTTACCTTCCACCTCGATCATATTGGACTGGTACTCTGCTTGTCTATCATTTACATTTGCATAGATTCTTCCCATATCTTCAAATTTTGTAGCTTCTTGGAGGTTGTGCACAGTCTTCACTCTGTTCTTTTTGTGTGGGAAATCCTTATACATGTGATCTTCCTTGCATCCCCAGCATTGGATTGGTGGTCTTGCCCTTTTTCCCAAGGAATCTTCCTTCTTGAAATCTCCCTTAGCATACCGATCTTGATGATTTCTATTAGGCTCATTCCTATTGAAGGAAGATTTGAATCCTTTCCTCCTTTGATCAGACTTTGCATTTTTCTTGTCCTTCCAATATTTCTGCAGAGATTCTCTTCCATGGACTTGCTCATACATATATTTAACCTTCCTGATGGCTTCAGTCAAGGTATTGGGCTCATCATACTTGATATTTTCCTTATAAAAGGTTGGAAGTCCACTTAGAAATCTCTGTATTTTCACTTTCTCATCACCAATGAACCTGACATACTTTAACAATCCCAATAAATTCTTCTTGTATTCTGCCATAGTCATGCTTCCAAACTGAAGTTCAAAGAATTCATGTGTTTTCTTGTCATATAAATGCTCTAAGAGGTACTCCTTCTAGAAGTACTTCTTGAACTACTTCCAAGTGATCCTACTTTCATTAACATGTTCCAATTGCTTTAGTTGGTCCCACCAAATTGCAACTTTCCCATGTAAATAGTAGGTGGCAATCCTAGATTCTAGGTTGGATGGATAGTTATGCAATTGAAAATATCTCCTGAGGCCAAGCAACCATGCTTCGACATCATCTTCCCTTTCTCTTTCACCCTCAAAGGAAGGTGGCTTGAGCTTCCTCAACTCTCCTTGCAAAGTATCTACCTCTTGTTTCATTCTTTGGTGTCTAACATGAGACACCTCTGGACTACTTACGTGATCTTCCGATGCTGAAAACTTTCTTTCTAAGTAAGGAGGTGAGTGGTGGCCATGAGCTCTGCTAGCACTTCTAGAATAACCAACTCTTCCATGTTCATCCCTTCTTTCATGACACCTTCCTTCTTTCTCTTTTATTGTGTTTGATCCCTTCTTCATTTGTCTCTGCAACTGATTTAAGCTATGCAACACTCGATCATTTATCTGACTTTGCTCTCTCATCAGTCTCTCGTTGTCTGCTTTGTAGTTATGAACTTCCATCTTCAGTCTTCTTACTGTTTCTATTAACATTTCCTGTTCTCCTTTTCCCTTGCGTCCATTGGACTCTGTCTCTGCATTACCAACTCTAGTATTTTGGCCTTCGGCCTCCTTATCATGAATGGAGGCTCCCTTTCCTTCTTCCATTTCCTCAATACACATCCTGATCTGATGTGTTTAAACTCCTTAATTCTGCAAAATGTGCAAGTGACCATTTTGTTAGAATTATGCATATGGTAAACAAAATTGCCAAACCATGCTACAAGTCTCTTTATTTTTTTTTTGTTCATGGAGATCATATCCCCATTCTCCAAAAATAATAGTGTCCTGTTATCCTTGGCTGACATAGAGTTTCATCCTACGTAGGCACTTTCTTCAAACCACCTTCCCATGTGACCACGAGTAGAAATCATGGCTAAATCCTTCCTTAACACTTTTCTATCTCGAAGACCACCAATTCGGCCCTTATCCCTCGTTCCCTCAGCTCTCAATCTGCATATGAACACATCCATGACCCTGTGCTTAGCTGAAAAAGCGCTTTTCCAGAGCTTCGGGATTTCAGAACTTTTAGCCAGGACCAGATAAATGGTCCTCGTCCTCTTTCACGATCAACGATCTAGATTCACTTCAGAACTTCGTTCTTTGGGAGTCTCAAATTTCCTCGCTTGCCTCCTCCCATAATGATTTTACTCGAAGTTCATGATCTAACGATGGTTGTCCTCCCATAGATCAACGATTGTGAATCACTTTGGCTCTTTGGGTTTTGAAAGTTTCAAACTTTCCTCCTGCACGTTCTCCCGGAGTGCTTTTACCTGAAGTTGATGATCCTTCAACGTGTGTCTTCTGGAATCAACAGTTGATATGTACTCTGACCCTCGGGGTTTTTTGACCCAATGAAACTTGTCACGTATTTCCCCACTGGATTTCCCAGTCTCCAGACTGCACGATCTATCGCCACATGGTGAAATACTAGAAGTAGACACATGGCCCAATCAGGTGGGTGACACGTGTCACATCCTAGCTGACATTTCAATCATCTGCATGATCAAAACTTACTAACACATGGAGCACATCCAATGTGTCCATGTCATCCATGGTGATGTCCGCAAGCCATGTCACTTTGGAAATTATGGGGTCCACATCACCTCCTGGTGATGTCATCGTGCCCCACCCCTGGGCTCTTCGGGCTTCTAAACTTCGGGAGTTTCCACACTAGCACACTTCCAATTCTCTCGAACTCCAAATTCCCAAACTGGCCAAACTGCCGCCATGTGTCTCCCTTATTGAATGACCCATATTAACCTCAGACTTTGGGACTTTGAAAGTTACCACTGCAAGGATCAATGATTGCCATTCCTTCGGGCCTTTGGACTTTGGAAAACTCAAACCTCAACTTTTTTCAAAATGTTTTTATCTGAATCTCATGATCTACTGATGCGTGTCTCCCATGGGTCGACGACTACGATTTCTTCGGGTCTTTGTATTTCGAAAATCTCCACTTTCAACCTCCACTTTTCCCCGAAGTGAGTGGATTTCTGCCACGTGTCCTCCTAGATCGGACGACTGAAATTCACTTTGGATCTCCGGGCTTCGAAAATGTCAATTATCAACTTCTTCTCACTCTCTCTTTCCCAAAGTTCTTTCACCCAGAGCACATGATCAGTTGACGTGTGTCCTCTTATGGATGAATGGTCCCAACTACTTTGGCTATTTAGAGTTTTGATGATCGAGCACTAGCAAGTCACATTACTGCATGCCTTTCAATTTGCAGGGGCACGTAGCGATGGTTTGGAGTAACCCATTTTTCTCCCCGCAATTCTCCTAATGCTAACATGTAACCTCTTGATGAAACTGTGGTTTGGATTGCAGGACCTCCTTGGGAAATTATCTCCTGTGCAACTTGGTTCCTCGCAATGTTGGCTGTCCGTTGATCCCTCTCTCCAATGAGATATGATGGTGGTGACCTTAACCCTTTCTTCCTTTTCATCGGATGACTCCTGTTCACCTGTTCTTCGATCTAACGATCCTGGATCTCTCCTGATCCTACAGTGGTGATCGCTCCCAAATTCGAAGGGGACGATCACAATCCTTCAAACCCCTTACAACGGGTCTCCAGTGATCTAACTCCTACGTAGATTCTGCAACGCCATTCCTCCTGAGATTTTCAACTTCATGGTCAGAGTTCAATATCGATCATGAGAATCTGACCAATAGACCCGGCCCATACTAGCCCGATGTTTCAACCAGAAGCTCTGATACCAAACTGTAATATACCCAACCACCCACAGGCCGGGGTATGCTACCTTCAATCCCACCCTTCAACTTCGTACTCTTACCGGTACCTTATTTCATTAATAAGGATGCATAAGATAAAATATTTAATGAAATGCATAGCAACATCCAACAAGCATGCATAATCTAAGATTTAGTTAAACAATAATTAAAATACACAATGGAATACATTCATACATAGATAATAATATCACAAAAAAGAGCACTTATCTTTATAAAAAGGCGACACCAACTGGCTGCAGACCAAGGAATTTCCACCCAACTACAGACACCATTGCTCCAAATCTCAACAACAGTGTCACCCCCGAGCGAGGGCTATGAATGCAAAAGGATGGTTCTAGAGTGTACTTGCATTCCCAAACCAGTCAGCTCTCAAGCTCTCATAGGTTTCCCAACACCCACAACAATCCAAGTACCCAAATCTCTTCCACCCAGCCTGTACCAACCAAAAGAATGGAGCTCCACCCTTCTCTGCCACACAGTCCCTCTGGTAGTCCTTCTCCTTTTTCTAGGGCCTCCAGCATAGCTGGTCCAAAATCTCAATGCTGGAACTCTTAGGACTCGTAGTTGTGAGAAAAACAGGGCACAAGCCAACACATCTCAGACATGCAAGCCCTAATTCATGGTTGGATTTCACCAACAACCATTACAACCAACTATCCCATGGCTAATCTCAGTAGTTACTTTCCCTTTTCCAAGCCAAGACGTGGATGAGGATGGATCAATGAATGGGTGAGTGAGTGCATGAAGGTGCGTGAGGTAAATAATGGTATGAATGTAGAAGTGGAGGAGCAGACGAGCCAACGAACAACCTCACAATCAAACTAGGGATGGGTTTAAGTATCTCTCATGGGGAATCAAGAATCTCCTAGCCTTCCCCAAGAAACTCACGTAACCAATCCCCTTCCTTAGACAAAAAGGGTAATTAACATAGGAATAAACATTTATCCCCTCAAGCCCCCTCTCTTGTGGAATCAAAGCCCCCCTATAACTCTAGTCCTTGTCCGTCTAACAACTTGTGATGTGTTTATTATTAATAATGATCAAAAAATTACATTTCTTGGGCATACTTGCCATTTAATAATTGTTTGGGCACCTTGGCCTCTCAACATTGTAACAATACATTGTTTAAAATGGGGCTTCAAAAACCTAGGGTGTTACAAATATCCCACAAACGCATGTGATATGTCACATGTTCATGAAGTGAAGAATCCATGGTTGAATGCTCTCCTTCAAAGTTATCATAAGGAGATCCAACAAATTATCCACCAGAATGCTCTTCACTCTATGAATCAACTTTTGAAATTTTTGAACATGGTTTGTAACTAGAAATCCTTGCTTGAGATTTATCAATTGGCTAAAGAAGGTGTTGCTCATACTCCCCATAGTTTGATATCAATTAATTTGTAAACAAATATCAAGAGACAATAGAGTCTTTTTTACAATCATAGAACCATCAATACCAAACAAATTGATCAAGCTCTAAATATAATGACACAATAGTTACCTTTTGTAGAGTTGACACTTGGTGTAGATCAAGGAATTTTCCCATCTAGAATATTCATGTTATGGGATCATTCCCATCAAATTTCCTCATATTGATTTTGGGAATGAATTATTTCATTGGTCCTAAAATAAACCTTTATGGTGTGGATATTGGAGTGATGATTGATCATGTGCCTGAGACTCAATCCTCTTTTCTTTAAATGTGTTAAAATGTTCTCCATATGTTACTAGGACTTGATCCTCTTGTTCTCATTACCCTCTTCATGAGAAGGATATTTTAGGAAAAGGTCATAAGGTCAACCTTAATGTCTTTGAGATCATCTTTGGTTTTTCCTGCCATCTTGATCCAAGTGGATATCGGTGGCCACCCACCTATTCCACTGGCTCGAAAAACAGTTTTCCACCTTGGCAGTTTTTCGACAGTTTTTCGGGTTCCAAAATTCTGGGGCCATTTTGAGGCCATAAATGATGTTTTTTGGGAATTTGGGCCCCAGAGGTCTGCCAAAGGCACTACCTTGGGCTAGTCGAAAATTGTTATTCTCGATTAGATATTTCCAATGAGCTATCGTACACCTAAAACAAAGATCATATGCATAAGTTACAACCCCAAGAAGTTGATGTACTAACTTACCCAAACGGGGCCCACATGACTTTTGGCGTTTCATCTCCTAAGGTTAGGTTTTTGAATGTCTAGGGTTTTTGACATTCCTGTTTATTGTAAAATGCCTTCGGAGCCTCATTGTAACCATATTCTTGTGAATGAGCATATCCATCACATCTCTTCTCAGAGATAAGACGCCACCATTCTAGCAAGCTTGTTTTTTCATTGCATTTTATAGTTTCAACTTATTTCCTTATTGAATAGAAAACTAGTTTTACTATATCTCTATTATTTTGTGTTAAGAATATTTTAATAAGATGTATTCATTTCGTTCTACTCATAAAATCTGGATTAGTGGTATCAGAGCACCGGTCTGCTCCTTGTCGTCTTAATGCATGTCCCCAACTAGGTCAGGGTACAAAGAATTGGGTCTCGAGATTGTTTCTCTTGAGGACAAAAGCTATCGCATGCCGAAGAGACCTCTCATGGCAGGAGAAAAGAAAGGTGATGGGACATGATATCCTTTCAAAATGTTTCTTGAGGAATCGCTCATGCAATATATGAATGAGATGATGGATAGTTTCACGCAAATCCTTTAGCGGCTACCAACATGAAACACATATTCCTCGAGCGGAGGTGTCTCCCCCTTCTATGTACAAATCAACTTAGATATTCATATATTTGAAGGTCAGATAGACGCAGATTCTATAGACAAGTGGTTGAATCTACTAGAAGGTTATTTTTCTATCCTTAACTTTTCGAATAGAGAAAATATTACATTTGCGCTCCTCAAAGCCATTCCCCATGTCAAAGATTGGTGGGAAAGTTTATGTGAGCTAAAGGAAATAGAGGAAACCTCATTATTTATAGTCATGACCACCTGGGAATCCTTTAGGGATGCTATTAAGGAAAAATACTACCCTATCGGAAGTTATGACGACTTGTATACCAAATGGACCACACTGCACCAAGAAAGAGACCAAGTAGTTCCAGAGTTCACAAATATCTTCCATGTCTTGCGCACCAAGCTGGGTATCAAATATTCAGAGAAACATATGGTGCTCAAGTATCGTGGTGCTCTGCATAGATACATACATACCAAAATGGAATTTCTATACATCTCGTCCTTGGGCGTGACCTACCGATATGCCGTCAAAATCGAGCAGAAGCTTAAACAAAAGATGCAACAATTTGGGTCTAGGAACCCCTCACAACAAAATCCAAGAAAGGGCGGCCCCAACCCACAAAAAAAATGACAGAGAAAATATGGATAGTATCGGGACAACCAGTCCAATCCACAAGCAAAGAAGGACACTGAGAAAAGAAATAAATATATCGGGAAGTGTTGCAACTTCCATAAGATCGCTCAACATAACACTGTTGACTGCCACTCAAAGAAGTCACTGGTGGCCAAACTAAAAGCCTCTGAATCAAATGCGGTTTATGTCTCTGAGTCAGAACCAGAAATGGGAAGAGAAATCATTGATGTAGAACCCAGTGCCACTGTTGCTACCACCAGGCTCCAGCCTAGTGAACCAGACGAGTCAGAAGAAGGAGAGAACCTCTTCCATTCACAGATGTGGGTAAAAGGCACCCCGTTGCACTTCATTGTTGATAGCGATAGACAGAAGAACCTCATCTTAGCAGAGGTCTTCAAGTGGTTGGCCCTGTCGACAATGATGCACCCACAAACCTACACCATTGGATGGCTCTGCCAAGGAAGCGATATTCACATCATCCAACAGTGTCGAATGTCATATGACATCAATCCCTTCAAAGACAAGGTATTGTGTGATGTTGCTCCTCTCGAAATTTGTAATTTTCTTTTGGGCCAACCTTATTTATGAAAACATCATGCTGTATATGAGTCTAGGCCTCATAGTGTTATTATTACTTCAAACATGAAATTGTACAGGATACCCGAGGCAGTCCCTCCTAGTGCTATTTCCTTGATCTTTTCCAAGAAATGCAGGAAGGTCATCTCTTAGACCGAGAAATTTTTCTTCTTTGTGATTCACTCTCAGAGTGAGCGAAATATCATAGCCACATCGATGGCCTCCGCAACCAATCTCTCCACACAACAAAAGCAAGTGGATAAGGTCATGGAAGAATACTCAAATATCTTCTCCTCTCATACCGGGGTACCTCTGCATTTCCAGGTCAAGCATCCCATTGATCTGACCCCAGGCGCATCGTTACTGAATGGGATAATCTATTGCCGCTCTCTGTTAGAAAATGAAGAGATCTAGAGGCAGATCCAATAACTACTCCGTAAGGGGCACATCCATCCCATCTCATCGCCTTTTCGGAGCCCAATCGTGTTAGTGCAGAAGAAAGATGAGACCTGGTGACTCTTCATTGATTACCGGGACCTGAATAAAATCACAGTCCGAAACCGGTACTTGATTCCCATAATTGGTGACCTCCTTGATCAGCTCACGGGGGCCAAGTACTTTAGTAAGATTGATCTGAAGTCTAGCTACCACCAGGTCCCACTAGAATAGACAAATGTATGGAAGACTATGTTCAAGTCAAAAGAAGGTCTTTTTGAATGGTTGGTCATGCCCTTTGGTTTGACAAATGCTCCAATTTGTTTTATAAGGATGATGGATAATATCCTATGACCTTTCACCAATACTTTTGTAGTGGTGTATTTGGATGACATCCTCATATACAACAAGACTTGGGCGGAACACTTGCAACATATTCAATAGGTTTTGCACACCCTGCGACAACACAAACTATATGCAAACTTGGAAAAATGCTCCTTCGGCATGGACATGGTCCATTACTTAGGCTACATCATTGATCATCATGGTGTGCATGTGGATCTAGCCAATATCTAGGTCATCTGTGATTGGCCAGCCCCAACCACATTCACTGAACTTTAGAGCTTCTTGGGCCTCGCCAATTTCTATCACAGGTTCGTGTTGGGATTCTCTCATATTGCATGGGCCCTCAACCAAGTAACTGGGGGTGGTGGTAAGGCAAAATTTGTGTGGGGCCTATCCCAACAACAAGCCTTTGATGAATTGAAGAAGTGTTTGTGCTCATCCCCAGTACTTTCATTACCGGACCTGTAACATCCCTTTGAGATTGAGACAAATGCTTCATACTACATTGTGGGTGTCAATCTCACTCAACACAGCCACCCCGTGGCATATCATAGTGAGACACTATCATATGTTGTCTGTAAGTACCCTACTTATGGAAAAGAAATGTAATACATTGTGAAAGCCTACCGCCAATGGAGACATTGAATTCTTGGGAAGGAGACAATCATCCACACTGATCACTAGCCACTACAGTTCATGCAAACCCAAGGAAAATTTTAGAATGACCACCATCAGAAGTGGTCAACATACTTACAACAGTTCCACCTCAACATCAAGTATAAAACATGAAGTACCAACCGAGTTGCTAAATGCCTCAACTGACCTCTATTCATGGAACTCACCATGGTTCTAGACTCTTGCATCCACAAGAACTATGGATGCCCCCACCTCTACGAGACAAACCTTGACTTCTCCACCACCTACCAAATTTTAGGCACCAACTAAATGGTCTCTAATTTCCATCTTCAGGACATGCTGTTGTGCTGTCTAGGCCATCTCTGTGTTCCATCAAGTGAGCACATAAAGATGATTTGGGAATCTCAATACAGTCAGGTGGCAGGACACTTCGGCGTCGAAAAGACAGTGGCAATGATGCATAAACATTTCTACTGGTCGAAACTTCGACACGATGTCGGCAAGTATATTAGGTCCTACACCACCTGTGTTATTGCCAAACCGACCACTAAGAACATGGCCTATACACCTCTTTGCCTACTCCTAATAGGCCGTGGAAATCCATCTCAATGGACTACATGTCGGGCCTTCCGTCCACCAAGAGGGGAAATGATTGTGTTTTTGTGGTTGGTGATCGCTTTTACAAGATGACGATTCTAGCCGCTTGCAAGAAGAACATCACATCAGAAGCCACTTCCAAGCTCTTATTTGAATGAGTATGAGTATGTTTTGGGATCCAAAAAACCATTATATCATACCATGACAGTCGGTTCCTCAACTCATTCTGGTCGAGCCTCTGGTCATGGCTAGATAAAGCTCATCAAATTCACTTCCTTCCACCCCCCAAAAAATGGCCAAACTGAGTTCATGAATCAGATGGTCATACATATCCTGCACATGTACAATTCAAAACACCCCTGCACATGGGATGAGAGTCTTCCCTATGTCCAACATAGCTACAACCGAGCCCTGCATAGCTCAACTAGCCACAACCCCTTTCAGGTGGGGTTTGGATCCCAACCATTGGACCCCATGGATGTTGCACTACCCCTGGCGACCACCTCGATCGACGCATCCCCTGCTCCACCAGAAGCTGACAAAACCACCCAGTTCATTGAGTGGATCCAACACATCCGCCAACAGGTTCAGGATATTCTACAAAAGTCTAATGCCAAGTACAAGAAGCTCCATGAT
This sequence comes from Picea abies, assembly GCA_900067695.1. Classification (NCBI taxonomy): domain Eukaryota; kingdom Viridiplantae; phylum Streptophyta; class Pinopsida; order Pinales; family Pinaceae; genus Picea; species Picea abies. The sequence continues at coordinate 3,053 of CBVK0101122525.1, read as the reverse complement.
CAACATCGGGTGCCACATAAGTTTCAGGTGGGTGACAAAGTTTGGTTGCATTTGCAGAAAGAACACCTTACAAGGAACCATCAAAAGCTTCACCCACTCCGTTATGGTCCATACACCATCACCAAGTCTGTGGGTGATAATTCTTTTGATCTCAACATTCCCCCCTTCCTTGGTTTGCATCTAGTCTTCAATGTGGCTCTCCTTCGACCATATTTCCCACCATTATTGGACACCTCAGAGATAGCAGAGCAGTTGACACCAACATAGCTCAAAACTGATTGCATGCAACATGAATCCAGTGATCATATTGTGGAAACACAGATCAAGGGCACTCGACAACAAAGGATCCATCTTTATCTAGTCGTCAAAGCAGGGCAACTCCTGCACCAAGGAAAGTGGCTCACCCGGGGCCAAATTCAGCAGAAATTTACTCATTTGATGGGGGAACTCAATGCAATGGAGAAAATTTCTTCCTAAGGAGGGAGGATTGATCCAAGTGGATATCGGTGGCCACCCACCCATTCCACTGGCTCGAAAAACAGTTTTCCACCTTGGCAGTTTTTCGACAATTTTTTGGGTTCTAAACTTCCGAGGCCGTTTTGAGGCCCTAAACGACATTTTTTGGGGGATTTGGGGCCGATGAGACTATCATAGGCACTTCCCTGAGCCAATATTAAATTTTTCTTTTTGGTTAGACCTTTCCAATGGGCTATCGTGTGCCCAAAACGAAGACCGTATGCAAAAGTTACGACCCCGGGAAGTTGATGTACTAACTTACCCAAA
>CBVK0101122466.1:0-10558 GCA_900067695.1 Picea abies | reverse complement strand
CTCCAAAGGTTTTCTAGGCCACCTAGGTTCATTGACTCAATTGTTACTTTCGCGACGTTCCCTTCAAGACTCACTTTGTGCTCCAAGGGTGTCACTTGCCTTTGACTGGTTTTGATAGTTGTCCAACCCCTAGAATCAACACTCCATTTGGTCAACCTTGTGAGAGACTAAGGGATTTTAAGGAATAAGGACCCTACCTTATTGCATGACCCTTAGAAATTGTTTTGAGCAACTGTCTCAATATGTACTCACGACATCGTGGACCTCTCAAACTAGGTAATCGTTAACCTACAATTCGACCCACGGCGGGAGTGCTAGTAGGTTGTGACAGGGACTTTGCCACACCTCTCCCTCAATATCCAGTCTATGTGCATGGCCCCTTTACTCCTTATGTGAGTCAAATTAGCAAGAAATCGTCAACCTGCATCCATCAATGAAACATTGTCAATGCTCCATATACAAAGTCATACTATAATCTATCACAGGTCAAATATGCATAAATGAAATACTCAAACCAATACAATCCACTCCCTGACTCAATCTAAAGTCTAAGGAGGTCCATTGATGCGATCGGTATCCACACTCTGTCAATACGCATATATCAATAACATCAAATCATAACCATTAACATCATCATAAAAATCCCTAAGCGAAATATATAACCATGTACTATAACTGGATCACTTGCACGCAAGTGTCCTCAAAGAATAAGTCGATAACATGTGCTTGCAAGAGCAGGATGTTACATACACCCCCTCTTGTTTTAAACTTTGTCTTGAAGTTGTAAAATATATAAAATGTAGTAAATAAAGTATCTGACAAGACCTATTTGTATAAACTATCAAATAATCAAGGAAACTATTGACATATATTGTATTCATCCTCCCAGGTAGTCGAGTGCAGACTATAATTGTCCCACTAGACCTTGACCTGATCGACTGTTCGATGTCGTAGATGTCGAATGTGATGGTCCTGAATGTAGATTGGCTCCATCGTGAGTGCACCCTCATCTGACACCTACAAGGAACTCATGTCAATCACATGTGTAGGATCACTAACATAATGTCGCAAAACAAATACATGAAAAACATCGTGCATACGCCTCAAAGAATCAAGCAAGGATAGTCGATAGGCAACAGGTCCTTTCCTTTCCACAGCTTCGAAAGGTACCACAAACCTAGGAGATAGTTTAGCACCCTTTTCAAACTTAATCGAACTATTGTGTGGTTTCTCCCGCAAGAAAAATTGGTCGCCAACTTCATAATGGTGGTCAATGCGATGCGCATCAGCATAACTCTTATGTCGCTCCCAACCAATGCTAGGGGTACTCTTCTTCCCCCTTAGCCCCCTGAGCTGCAAAGGGGCCATGCACAAACACAACCATAATCCTTTAGCTCCCATGCACAAACACAACCATAATCCTCTAGCTCCCAGCTCACCTTGCAAAGTAGATCCACCACTCTCTCTCAAGCTAGGTATCCCAACTCTCACAAGTAAAACCAATCATAATTTCTGCAACATAACCTTACTCATAACTAGTGTGCCCCATTACTCATCTCAACCATGTTTTTTATATAATTTTCTTAGTGACAACTTTCCATTTGCACATTTAATTCTTTTTTTTAAATAATTAATTAGGAATTATTCCCCGCATATAGTTGTCACCCTTTCCCTTAGTTTCACAAGTATATCCACAATTTATTTTAATTAAAAGACAGTTTCCCTCACCCATCCTAAAAGCACTCATAGTTGTCCCTTTATTCCCTTTATTCATAATTAATGACTGACACATTTCTAAAACTTAGTTGATTTAAAATAGGAATGTTCTCTAGTTAGACTAGTGTTAGCTAGACTAGAGATACCTTTCTATGTTTACACATTCTTTTATGCTTTATTCCTTTCTTATTTTAAATTTTAATTTGGTATTTTCTGCACATGTGTATTGTATTAATTCTTTAGATTTATTTCATGTCTCTTAATATCTTAAATTGGTTCACCCTTTTTCTTATTTTATCTAATTTGTAATTTAGTTTTAGTAATCTCATCAAGATTTAGACTTAGGATTAAAATAAAATAGGCTTATACTTTCATTTGGGGGTATAAATTAATAATTCCAATTCTTAATTAATTAATTAAATCCGGCAATGTTTAAATATTTTACAAGATGTAAAAATTTGCTCAAGGTTTTCTAGGCCACCTAGGTTCATTGGCTTAATTTTATTTACATGACGTGCCCTTCAAGACACACTCTGTGCTCCAAGGGTGCTACTCACCTTTGATTCAAATTTTAATTATGTGACATGCCCTTCAAGATGCACTCTGTGCTCCAAGGGTGCCACTCGCCTTTGATTGGTTTTGGTAGTTGTCCAACCCTTGGAGTCAATATTCCATTCAGGTGACCTTGTGAGAGACTAAAGTCTTCTAAGGAATAAGGACCATGCCTTAATGCATGTCCTTTAGAAATTTTTGTGAGTGACTGTCTTAGTCTACCCTCACGACATTGTGGATCTCTCGAACTAGTTAATCGTTAACCTACAATTCGAGCCACGACGAGAGTGCTAGCAGGTTGTGTCAGGGATGCTACCATATATCTCCCTCAATATTTGGTTTCTGTGCATGGCCCTTTTACTCCTTATGCGAGTCATATTAGCAATAAATCATCATCCTACATCCATCAACAAAACATTATCAATGATCCATAAGCCACATTATAATATAATTGATCATATGTCACATATGCATAAATGAAATACTGAAACCAATAAAATCCACTGCCTGACTCAATCCAAAGTCCAAGGAGGTCCATTGATTCCATCGACATCCTCAATCTTCCAAGTGTCCTGCACACTCATGGGAAACTCGTCAATAACATCTTTCAATACATAGATATGAAATAAAATAACATCATAATCTATCAACATCATCGCAAAACACATAAGTTAAATAAATAACCATATACTATAACCTGATCACTTGAACGCAAGTGTCCTCAAAGAATAATTCAATATCGTGTGCTCGCAAGAGCACGATGTTACATACACCCACTCTTTTTTGAAACTTTTTCCTGAAGTTGTACAATATATAAAATGCAGTAAATAAATCATATGAAAATATCTATATGTCTAACTATCAAATAAATATGGAAATAGTTGGTGCATATCATATGCGTCCTCCCAGGTAGCCGAGTGCGGAATATAATTGTCCCACTAAACCTTGACTTGATCGATTGTTTGACGTCGTAGATGTCGAATGCGATGGTCCATAATATGGATTGGATCCATCGTGAGTGCACCCTCATCTGACACCTACAAGGAACTCATGTCAATCACATGTGTAGGATCACTAACATAATGTCGCAAAACAAATACATGAAAAACATCGTGCATACGCCTCAAAGAATCAAGCAAGGATAGTCGATAGGCAACAGGTCCTTTCCTTTCCACAGCTTCGAAAGGTACCACAAACCTAGGAGATAGTTTAGCACCCTTTTCAAACTTAATCGAACTATTGTGTGGTTTCTCCCGCAAGAAAAATTGGTCGCCAACTTCATAATGGTGGTCAATGCGATGCGCATCAGCATAACTCTTATGTCGATCTTGCACCTCTTTAATCCTTTGTCTTATCGATTTCATTTGTTATTTCATTTCTTGGATCGTTTATGGCCCTACCAAGACCCTATCCTCAAGTCTATCCCAGCTCAATGACGTACAACACGGTCACCCATAGAGAAATTCAAACGGTGCCATCTTAATGGTACTTTGATAGTTGTTGTTGTACGCAAACTCTACCAATGGTAAGAATTCTTCCCAACGTTTTTGTTGGTCCATTACATACATACACAACATATCTTCCAAAATTTGGTTCATTCGTTCTATCTGCCTATCTGTCTCAGGGTGATATGTTGTACTAAAGTTCATTTGCGTTCCCAAGGCCTCTTGGAAAGTGGTCCAAAAATGTCCTGTAAACATCTATCCTCTATCGGATATTATTCTTTTTGGAACACCATGTAATATTACAATCTCACTGATAAAAACTCTAGCTATATCTAGCATCTGATATGTCATACGTACATGAATAAAATGTGCACTCTTCATCAGAGTGTCAACTACCATGAAAATTGAGTCATGCCTCCTTGCCATCAGTGGAAAGCCAACAATAAAATCCATCGAAATGACCTCCCATTTTGATTCTGAAATAGCGTGTGGTTGTAGTAATCTTGTCGGATGTCTATGTTCAGCTTTCACTTGCTAACATTCTAGACATCTCGCCATGTAGCTAACTATGTATGCCTTCATTACTTTCCAGAATAATAAAGACTTAAGGTATGCCCTCATCTTCGCGACTCCCGGATGAGCCATGTATGTTGCTCTATGAGCTTTGCTTAAGATCAAATTTCTCAATTCGCCATTAGGCAGTACGTAAATCCAGTTATTATACCTCATCAATCTGTCGTTTTCCAATGTATATCCTTCAAACTTTGGTACTATCATGGTGTCTTGTCTGATATTTTCCTTATACTCTTTATACTAGTCATCGTCGATCTGTATAGTTAGAATCTTTTCTCGAAGATTTGTCTGAAGGGGTATCACCATGAATATGCGTGGTCTCCGACTCAATCCATCTACCACTCTATTCATTTTTCATTTAATGTAATTGATCTCAAAATCATATTCGCTAAGCAATTATGACCAATGCCTTTGTCGTGCGTTCAAGTCACTCTCCATAAATATGTGTTGTAATCCACAGTTATCTATTTTTAGTTCAAATTTCCATCCAATCAAATAGTGTCTCCACACTCTCAAGGCATACAAAATGGCCAATAACTCCAAATCATTCATTGTGTATTTCTCCTCATGCTTTCTTAGTTTCCTTGAGATGTAAGCGATCACTCGACCATCTTGCATCAAGAATCTGCCTAAGCCTTCCTTGGATGCATCTATGCATACCAAGAAATCCCTGTCCATGTCGGGGACCTTTAATATCAGCAATGCCATCAATATCCCCTTGATCCTTTGAAATTCTTCCACGCACTTCTCGGTCCATGCAAACTTCTTGTTTTTCTTTTGCAATTCCGTGATCAGATTTGTTACCTTCGAAAAACTTTCAATGAACCATTGGTAATATCCTGCTAAACCCATAAAGCTGTGTAATTTTGGTACGTTGGTCGATGCAGGACATTCCATAATAGCCTCTATCTTCACTAGATCCAAAGTGATGCCTTCATCAGAGATAACATTCCCTAAGTAATAAATCCTCGATTTTTAAAAAGTGCATTTCGACAGTTTCTCGTATAATTTATTTTCTCATAGACACTGTATTACCAAGTGCAAATGTTCGTCATGTTCTTCCATCATTCGAGAATATATCAGTATGTCATCAATGAATATTTAAACAAACTTGTCCAAGTATTCTCAGAACACCCCATTCCTCAAGCTCATGAATACCCCTGGGGCGTTTTTCAGTCCAAAGAGTAAAACGATAAACTCGTAGTGTCTGAACCTCGTCTTGAATGCGGTCTTAGGAATATATTCCTCCTTAATTTGTAACTGGTGATATCATGATCTCAATTCGATCTTTGAAAACATTTTTGTGCCTTTCATTTGATCAAACAAATCGTCTATTATTGGCAACGGATATTGGTACTTGAACGTTGCCTTGTTCAATTGATGGTAGTGAATACAGAGTCTCCACGACCCATCCTTATTTCTTATGAAAATAGCAGGCACACCCCAAGGTGACACACTTGGATGTATAAGTCCTAGGTCCAACTCTTTTCCACAACTTTGAAAGGTCCCACAAACCTAGGAGAGAGTTTATCACCCTTCCCAAACTTAATCGAGGTCTTGTGCAGTTTCACCCCCAAGAAAACTTGGTCCTCAACTTAATAATTATGGTCAATGCGATGTGCATCGGCATAACTCTTCTACCGATCTTATTCTTTTTTAATCCTTTTTATTATCATTTTCATTTTTTCTTCCATTTCCTAGACCGCTTCTGGTCCCACCAGGACCCTATCCTCAAGTCGATCCCAACTCAATGACATCCGACACGGTTGCCCATAAATAAAATAAAATGGTGCCATGTTAACGGTGCTTTCATAGCTATTGTTGTATGCGAACTCCACCAATGCAAAGAACTCTTCCCAATTCTTTTGTTGGTCCATCACGTACATACGCAACATATCTTCCAAATTTTCTTTTGTTATTTCTGTCTTCCCATATGTCTTCGGGTGATACGTTGTACTAAAGTTAATTTGGGTTCCCAAGGACTCTTGGAAACTACTCCAAAATCGTCCTGTAAACATTAATCCTCGATTGGATTTGATCCTTTTAGGAATTCCATGCAATATCACAATCTCGTTGATAAAAACTCTAGCTATGTCTAGCCCCTGATACATCATATGCATAGGAATAAAATGTGCACGCTTCTTCAGAGTGTCAACTACCAAAAAAATCGAGTCGTGCCTCCTTGCCATCAGCAACAATCCAAAAATAAATTCGATCGAAATGACCTCCCATTTCGATTTTGGAATAGCGTGTGGGTTTAGTAATTTTATCATATGTTTATGTTCATCCTTTGCTTGCTGAAAATCTATAAACCTCACCACATAGCTAACTATGTCTGCTTTAATTCCTTTCCAGAAGAATAAGGGCTTAAGGCCTTCCCTCATCTTCATGACTCCTGGATGAGCCATGTACACTTCTCTATCAGCTTTGTTTAAGATCAAATTATCAATTCGTCATTAGGAGGTACACAAATCCATTTAGTATAACTCATCAATCCATCATTGTCCAATCCATATCCTTCAAACTTTGGTACCAACATGGTGTCTTGTTCGATATTTTCCTTAACCTCTTTATACTAGTCATCGTTGCACTGTATAGTTATAATATTTTCTTGAAGATTCTTTTGAAGAGGTATCACCAAAAATATGCATGGTCTTCGAATCAACACATATTTCACTTTGTTCATTGTTCCTTTTATGTAGGAAATCTCAAAATCATACACGTAAGTAGTTTTGACCAACGCCTTTGTCATGCATTCAAGTCACTTTGCGTAAAAATGTGCTGCAATCCACAATGGTCCATTTTTATTTTGAAATTTCATCCAATAAGGTAGTATCTCCACACTCTCAAGGCATACAAAATGGCCAATAACTCCAAATCATGTGTCGCATATTTCTCCTCATTCTTTCTTAATTTCCTTGAGATGTAAGCGATCACTCGACTATTTTACATCAAGACTCTGCCTAAGCCTTCTTTGGATGCATTGGTGCATACCAAGAATTCCTTGTCCATGTCGAGAAATTTTAGTATCAGTATTGTCATCAACAACTCCTTGAGCCTTTGAAATGAGTTCACACATTTCTCAGCCCATACAAACTTATTATTTTTCTTCTGCAATTTCGTGATCGGATTTGCAATCTTTGAAAAACCTTCGACAAATAGTTGCTAATATCCTACTAAATAGATAAAGATACGTACTTCTGGTATGTTCGTCAGTGCAGGACATTCCATAATATCCTCTACCTTTGTTGGATCCACAACGATGCCTTCATCAGAGATAACATGCCATAAATAATGAATCCTTGATTGATAAAAGGAGCATTTCGACAGTTTCCCATATAATTTGTTCTCTTGTAAACACTATAATACCAAGAGAAAATGTTCGTCATGTTCTTTTTCTGTCTGAGAATATATCAATATGTCATAAATGAATACTTTAAAAAACTTTTCCAAGTATTAAAGGAACACCCCATTCATCAAGCTCATGAATACTCTTGGGGTGTTTGTCAGTCAAAACTGTAAAATGGGAAACTCGTAATGCCTGAACCTCATCTTGAATGCGGTCTTAGAAATGTCTTCATCCTTGATCTGTAACTAGTGATATCCTGATCTCAATTCTATCTTTGAAAACATAGTCGCACCTTTCATTTTATCAAACAAATTGTCTATTCTTGGAAATGGATATTGGTTCTTGATTGTTTCCTTGTTCAATTGACAGTAGTCAATACAGAGTCTCCACGATCCATCCTTCTTTCATAGGAAAATAACAGATTCACCCCAAGGTGACACACTTTGACGTATAAGTCTCAGGTCCAACAAATCCTTTAGTTTCATTTTCAACTCCTATAACTCAGGGGTCGACATTCGATAAGGCATTCTTCCTATCGGTTCAGTTCCAAGTTTTAATTCGACAGTAAATTCCATCTCTCTTTCGAGGGTTAAACCTAGTAACTCTTCTAGGAACATGTCTTCAAACCCTCGTACTACCAGAAGGTTTTCTAATCCTTCTACCGTGCCCTTATCATTCAAAAGTAATATTTCATATATCTTGCATACTTTGTGCATGCTTTTCTGTGGCTATAGGGAAGAAATGAACCTTAAGGAAGTTCCCTGGTTTCTTCCTACAATCACTCATATCTGTAGCTCCTTGTCAGTGAAACTCAACCGCTTCGTATTATAGTTGAATATCGCATCATGTGATTCCAACCAGTCCATATGGATTACGACATCATAAGATCCTAATATCGTGACGTACAGGTTGGCCTTTGTTACAAAATATCCCAGGTTAAGGCTACAGTCTCTAACCTTTCCTCCAACCTTCTGCTTGGCACCCAAATCCATTTCCATGTAGCTAAACTCGTCTTGTTCGATTGCCTTTACCTTAATTCTTTTTATCATTGCACAAGAAATAAATCTTTATGTAGCATCAGGATCTATAAAAATACTAAAGGTCTAGTTAGCGATGGTACCTAACGTCTTGATAACAGTAGAATGGTGCTCGGCCTGGTGGTTATTCACCGTTGCATGAATCTGGTGGGCCTTTCCCAAATCTCCAATTGTAGTGTGTCTGGCTGACCTAATTTCTCTATCCCTCTCAACTGGACAGTCTCCCTAGTAATGTGGCTCTCCACATGTCCAACGTCTGATCTTCAGTCTAGTACTCTTGGTCCTCGATGTAGAAGCTACTAGTCTACCAACCTAAAACCCTGGTTTATTCAGTTGAACATGCCTAAATTGTTGTTGTTGCAAACGATGTTGTGGTTGGTGTTGTGGTCCTATGTAGGGAGTCATCTATTGAGGATCCGGTCATCATTGTGTTGTGAACATGGATACCCTCAAAGTATATTGATACCCTAGTGGATGTCTAGCTGGAGTATGACACTACTGTGCACCAAACGTCATCTATCCCATCGATCTTGCAAGAGTCCTGCCCTGACCCCTGCTGATCAACTCTTCCTCATCTATGAGGGCCTTCTGGATTGTACCATAAAATGTTTGAGGCATTAGGATCCTCACATTCACACGAATGATGACATTAATACCGAACAAAAACTTGTTGACCTTGAGTGTCTCGGTGTTTAGATGTGAATCATACCTAAGAAACTCCACGAATCGGGCCTCATACTTCGACACCGTATGACCACCCTATCGTAAGGCATTGAAATCATTGAGCTGGCTCTCAATGAACTCCTTTGACAATACCTCTCCTGAAACTTCTCCTCGAACAATTCCCATGAAACTTTTTCGACAATCATGTTCAATTGCGGTAGGAGCATCTTTCACCATAGAAGGGCGCTCCCCTTCAGCTAAAAAACTATCATGCAAACTTTCATGTTGGAGGTGTAGTTGTGAAGTGCGAAGCACATCTCCATATTCTACAACCATGCCTCAGCGGCTGCGCCATCCGTGGAACCTAAGAACTTAGGAAATTTGACCTTCTCGTGTAGTTGTGAAGTGCGAAGCACATCTCCATATTCTACAACCATGCCTCAGCGGCTGCGCCATCCGTGGAACCTAAGAACTTAGGAAATTTGACCTTCTCGAGTTCTCTGTGAATGATACCATTACTATCTTGGGCACGTTGTGGACCCTCAGGGGGTACAGGTTCCATGGCCTCATCTCTATCTAGTCTGTTAACCAAGGCCTCTGACATCCCTTGAAAGGACCTCATCAACCAAATCAAATCCACCACAACAAGTTTCTCTTGTCCAATGAATTGCTCTTCTCCTTGGGGGTTAGACCCCTCTCGTGTGGATCCTACTAGAGGTGTCGCACATCCTCCCCTAGCACCACGTCATCTTCCTCCACAATGTCCTCTAACCATGATTATCTGTAGGGACACAATTCAATTCAATTAGAGATAAGTTATTAATCATGTGTTTAATACAATGGAAGGAATAATGATCCCAAGTCATGGGATTGAACACACTCTGATACCATATGTAACGACCCTACCATTATGACTAGGAAGTGAAGCACAAAAGGTAATTTTTTTATTTTCTTCAAAGCATTGGGAAATTAATATCACAATATAATTCATAGTAGCGCTAATTCTACGACATCATAAGTAAAATCATTACAAGCTACTCATATTTGTAATCATTAATGACACAACCAATGCATCAACATAAATGATAGCGACACAGAAACAAAAATAGCGATGCAACTCAGCACATCAAAATAAACTTGAAGCAATTTATAAACAAAGATCAACCATATACTGAATATTAAAATGAATACCCACCCAACCTACCCTGCAAGGTTAGGACCTC
>CBVK0101122463.1:0-16725 GCA_900067695.1 Picea abies | reverse complement strand
TTGGTTTGGATTGAGGAGTCATGCAGATGAATTGCAGGCCAAGGTTGGAGTCTTAGCAGTGAGTCTGAGCATAGGTTGACAGAGACTACTGCTGCTGGAAGCGTACAGAGTCCGGAATATCCAACACTTAGAGAGTGATTGGACGCCGAGCGCAAGGAGTGCGCCAACCTTCAATTGAAGGAGTGAAGAAATTAAGCTCAGGAGAGATAGTTCTGTTGTGGTCACTGTAGGAGCAGACCCAGAGAGGTTCAGCCAGTAATGGCGCTTTGGAGCAGCAGGAATCTCTAAGGCGGAGAATTGACGGCCAGGGTTCGTAGGCGAGGCTCGCGAAATCCTGTTGATCGTTGGATCGTGGGGAAGTTGCGGGGAGGTTAACCCGTGAGCGCAGGAAGGATCGAAGCCCATCGGGGTTCGACATTCAGCGTTTGATGAGGTGAGAATTTCATACCCGTCGAAATCGCGATTGGCGATTTCCCGAGTTATTCGGAGCGTTTATCTCCACAGGATAGGTGGCACGCGATCCCGGAAGGTCGGGGTTCGGCGATCAGAGTTTCGACAGCAGGGAAACTTGTATCGTGGATTCGCGATCCAAGAAATTTCGACGGGAACGTGGCAGCGTGGGACCCCGGAAGCCAGTGGAATATAGGTGGCGTTGTATCGGGGACTCGGTATCTCGGTACTCGGGGTTTGGAAATCCAAAGCGTTGATATCGTGAGTAGCGATATCCCGAAAGGGAAATCCCTAACTGGCGTGAGAAGGTTGACCTTTGACCCATCGGGGTTCGGGGTTTTGAATAAGCGCGAGAACCACGCACTTAGATTTCGCAATATTGCGAAATCCGATTTCCCGAGAAAGGAAAAGGGGGACTACCGAAGGTCAGTCTGTGGGTGAGAGAACTTTCGACAAGGGAGTTGAAGAGCAAGCTTAGCTCTTTAGGCCAGAAGGGAAGAAGGTCCTAGTGAGAGAAGGTTGGACCGCGAGGGTCGCGACGTCTGCACCATCCCAAGACTATTTAACGACTAAGTTCTTGAATTAAATTTATTAAACATCCTTTCCATATATACAAATTCCTTTTGAAATAGAACAACCACAACTGGAGGTTACTTTTGAAAAGAAAGTTAGTAATGGAAAAGAGGGATAATTAATTCACATCATCAATCACTTTCGTTTACCTCACAGATCCATTGAATAAGGTGCAATGTATATGATGCTTATAAATATTTCACTATGTATATAGAGAGAGATAAATCATCAGAACATTACTTGTGTGGAGCTTCAAAAATGCGGGAGTGAAAGAAGTGCAGGATGGAAAGGTGTACAAAAGTGTGGAGGTGCAGAGGTATGGTGAATTTGTAGAGTGAGATATGTAGGGTACAAATGTGTGAGGCGGTTGAAGCAAGATGAGCCCTCCTTCTTCATTGATACTTAACACCTAAATCAAATTTGTAGTCAAATTAAGTTTAAGTCATACCATTGGTGCATGAATTAAGTTTTCCAAGCCAAATTCATAGGTGTTTTGTTGGACATTGTGCACACTCTAAAAAGAAACAAAATTTTGTATACATGCAACTATATTTGAACGAAAAATAATGCAGGTGTCTTGTTGCATGGAGATGTTCCTCCTACAAGAAACAATTGTATGTAGGTGTTGTAGTGGAAGATTCAAAGAAAGAATTGTGCAAGAAGATGCAAACTCCATGACATAATAAGATGACAATATAAATATTATTAATGAGGAATAATTAAGATGATGACTCCATGACAAAGAAGATGACAAAGAAAGAAAAATAGTGAAGCAACAAAAGAGAAGAGACAAGGACAAGTAAGAAAGTTTGATGCAACCAAAGAAAGAAAAATGAAGCATAGAAGGAAATAAAGACACAAAGAAAAGACAAGAAGAAATAATAACAACATGGTAAGAATAAATAGTGTTGTGTGCAAATGCAACATATGCATGACAAAGGAATCCCTAAGCAGTTTAATGGTCCTTGAATAACGTTTTGATGAAAAAATGGTCTTGATCATATGTTGTAAAATGACTAGAGTAGCCTAATATGAACATGTATATGAAGTTGTATGTACATGATGTAAGCCTGATGAGGCATGTATTCCTCATAATTTATTATTTTAGAAAGAGAATATTAGTTTGAGGCAATCCATGATTGGCACAAGATTTGAGGCAGCTAGAGAAATTACAAGTCATGAAAAAGGGGATTTTGTAGTTGAGCATGAAAGAGAAATTGCAAGCTATGAAAAAGAAATTTGCATGAAGAAAAAAAAACTTTGTGAGATGGAAGTTAGAGACAAAGGGAACTCATGTTCAAGATTCCATGAAGAAGTTTATGTTCCTTGATAGTTTGATGTAGGAGCATTGAGAGCATTGTTACGCGTAAGAAAAAAACACAGGATGAGGATGATAATGATGATGATGATGATGATGATGATGATGATGATACCATGAGAGTAAAAGGTACCTGTATAAAGATTCATCAATGGTTGATGAACAATGTACATGAAAATTTTTCCTAGAGAACCAGTGGATATAATGACAAACGACCCATGTACTTTAGTGGATGGTAATATTGTTATATGGAATTCAACAATGTTTATGTTTGCAGGTACAAGATGAAAGTGGACAGGATCGAGGATGAAGAATGAATAAGACCAAAGATTGTAGATGAAGAATGACAAATGCAAAGAGCATAAAGATAAAGAAGGGACCAATTCAATGAAGATTGCAAATACTCGTATGAAGGATTGATTCATAAACCTATGATATTTAATGAATAAATCATATGATGATTTTTAATGATGTAGACCAATTCTAGAAGTTTACGTATGAATTAGAGATGAGGAGAAATGAGAGAGGTTAGGGATGAAGATATGTTGAGAGTGTTGATATTATGGTAGTTGCGGGAGGTATTTACCTCCACGTGTAAACCTGACGAGAATAGAATATTCTGGGAAGCAAGAAGAAACCCTAATTAGTTATTTGATAAACCTAGAGGATAAGTCTGCTCAAGAAGATAATTTTTATTAGGTTATTAGCCTCCAACAGAAGAAGTCGGCTAAAGGAAATATCATATACTAAGTAAATAGGCACCCAGAATGAGAAGTCGACCCAGACATTTTGTCAATTTTAGTATAAATACAGGAGGCCAGTATTCATTCTGGTAGGGCATTCTCAGAACTGCAGAAGCAAAACTTGTGTGCATTGTAGTTGGCCAGTTTGTGCACAAGTTTGGAGAAAAGATTTCATTGCAACTGCTGCAGTGAGTAGATTTCAGTTTTGGCTTGGAATGTATCTTGGTTATGGTTTGGACTCTCTGATCAACTCTTGTTACTCTTTCTTGGTGCACTGTCCTTGGAGAAAGATGTGCCACCTTTGTTTGGTTATCCAGTCTAGGGTTTGCTTCCAGAATTATTCTCTGTCAAGGTTAAGGTGCTTGGGGGTGGCTTCGGCTTATGGTTCGGTGACAATAGTGATATTGTCTATGGTTAAACGAGCACATCCATCATATTCTAACAGGTTATGGGCCCACACCTCCTTCCTTCAGTGTAACCATTGGAAGGGAGCATATCCATAAGGATACTTAGCTCGTTGAAGAACTTCTGCTAGGGTTTCTAGCAGGAGAAATCACCAAAGCACTTCCACTAGGGTTACTAACAGGTGCAGTTGCAAAAACCCTAATCCTCTCATTGAGGCACCTTAAGTGAAGGGATTGACCTAATTTCTGGATAGACTAGTGCACCCTAGCCTAGCGCATATCCTGGTACTCTCAGCAATCTAAGACACCAAGTTTGAATTTTTGGTCAAATCTAGGGTTGACCAAGTCAAGGCAACAGTGACTTACTCTATGAAGTAAGAAAACAAGTTAGAAGGGGATTCTAACTTCAGATCATGGAATACAAGGATTGATCTCATCCTTGCCAAGAATAAAGTGTTGGATATCGTGAAAGGAGATATTGTGGAACCAGAGTTTGAAGAAGGAGAAGTAAAGGAACCGCAAAACGTTGCAGTTATGGAGAATTTCAAAGAAAATGACATAAATGCAATGAGTATCATAGTGGATTCTATAAAATACCACTTGATACCCTACATCTCCCATCTTGATTCGTCTAAGAAGATGTACAATGCCCTAATAAACCTCTTCTCAGTCAGAAACATTGGACAAGTAATGAGTCTGAAGAATGAGCTCTGTGACATGAAGATGAATGATGATGACAGCATAACATCATAATTTGTGAGAATCTCTCAGTTGAGAGATCAACTACAACCCATTGAAGAGATCATTTCAGAGAAGGAACTGGTAAATATAATACTCAATGGTCTTCCCAAGACATGGGATGCATTTTCCGCAAGCATGAACACAAGGAAGGAGTATCCCACATTTGAAGAACTTTGGACTTTTTGTGCACAAGAAGAATCAAGGATCAGTGTAAAAGAGAAACCCCAAGAGAAATACAATGATCAAGCCTTCAAAACAAAGTTCAAGAATTACAAGAATAAAAAGAAGTTTGGCTACAGGAAGAAACCAAATCAAGAGAAAGATATGCCAAAAATGCAATGCTTCAATTGTCAAAAGTATGGTCACTACATGAATCATTGTACCAAGTTAAATAAAAGGAAGGAAACACATGAAGCATCAGTTGCCAAAGAAAGGGAACCCTCAAAGAAAGACAAGCAGGACCAAATATACTTCTTCTTCTAAGACAAGGTAACATACTCTTTATAGTTCTTATACATACCATGTTTTCTATACATATCTTGCATATCTATTTCTAGAAGATAATATGTTCAAAGAGAAACTATACCTATGGAAGAACAACAATATAAGGATTTCTATCACAATGACTACAAGTTAGGAATACACATGAAAGGATGAAGTACATCAACAAACCCTAGTAACAATTCATGTTGAAGTTATTACATAAGTAACAGTTGCAAGATAAGCCAAAATCAGAATAAAACTTGAAGAAACCTAGAAGGAGTAAAAAAAGAAAGAATTCAACAATCAAGAGGAAATTGGAAAAAGGACTTATGACACTTTGTAGAAGGAAATAAGGATGCAGACGAAAGCCTGGGATCTTTTAGTTGGAGGGAGATGATTATAGAATTCCAAAAGATGAGCATGCACTCATGCATGAAGCAAGGATTAGGAAGGAGCTAATCCTAAATAATATGATCCATTGAAGATGATAAAGTATATATCCATGGTAGCAACCATGAAAAGAAACACGTGTTCAGTTTGAATTTAAAAGAAGTCTTCTTCGAAAAGAAGCCTTAAAATATCCCTGGTTGTCCATCCACATCCATGATTCTATGATGAAAGAAAGAAGTCAGAATCTTCGGGGAATGGAATCTATAGAAAACTCCATGGACCTAAGAGCTAAAGAAAAACATGAGGAAGAACATGAAGATTCCAAGAGAGAAGGAAAAGACAGAACAACCAGTCATTGTATCGAGAATCAAAAGACTACGAGCCTGATCTAAACTCACTAAAAGCAATCAAGTAGAGGAACTGATGAAGAACACTTTATGGAATAATTATGATTGTAAGCATTGCGAGATCCGGAATTAGAGGTTCTCCTAGATGGAGGGAGAAGACTATGATGATTGCTTGTTCCAGTAAACCATACATACCTCTACATGAGAATTATATCATCCACAATATCCATGGGTTGGAGTTTACATCAGATGAATGCAAAGACTGTTCTCCATAATAATTGAACAAGGAATGTATGTAGAACAACCTCAAGGCTTTGGGGTATACTAGGAAGAGGCCTTTGTATGTAGATGGAAGAAGACAACTTGGTGGAGAACCTCCAATGCACAACAGAAGCGTGGTGAAAAAAATTCTATAAACAGAGATATTGTATCAAAATGCTTACTCAGAAGCTCAGGATGATGGATTGCTAATCCATGACAAACTCTCATGATGGAAAAAGAAGTACCACTTGGATATGTTCTAGTTTGACCCTTGCCACGATGTTATGAGCTAGCAGGAAACAAAAGATGAATCCAACAATGATATACTATATTGATCAGAGCTATATGAATCCTTCAGAGAATACCATGTTCCAGAAATACCAAAGTACATTGAGATCAAGCATTACATTCTCCATGATGAAGTCCAGAAAAGAGAAAGTGATTCTCCAATATATATATATATCCACAGATAAGTAGATAAGTAGACATTTTGGTAAAGCCTATGTCCAAGATGAAAGAGTTTCCGTACTCAAGCTGGAGCTCATGGAGGCGACTTCCTTATTGAAAAAGGAAGAGATGACTTCTAGGTTGGGAGGGAGCATTGATGTGTTATTGATTTATGGACAATCATTTTTCAAGTTCGAAAAATGGTCTAGGATGAGCAGTTCCTTTCCATCTTGGAAAGTGGTTTGAGATTTCTGACGGACAGGCATTTTCTAGTTCAAAAAATGGTCCAGATCGAACATTCATTTTCGTAATGAAAATGGTTCAATGGATTGTTGATGAATCGTAGACAGTGATTCCCCTTGTGGTTAACATAGGGAATGGTCTAGGACAGTCTCTCTTCTTGATGGTCACTCTCAGTAGTGGTCAAGAAGACTAGTCCACCTCATCGGAAAGTCATTCCTTCGAAGCTCACAGTTGTGAGAAGTTTTGAAAAATGGTCCATTTTGGAGGTTGGTCTAGGACAATCATTTCCTTAGGAAATGGTTCGGACAGTCATTCCCTAGGGAAGATTCATTCTCTCCATGTTGCACTCTTTTTAGTGCCGGGAAATGGACCAGATAGGTGAATGGTACAGGTTCAACAATCAGAGACAGGCATTCCCTAGGGAAAACTCATTCTTTCCAGGTTGCACTTTGTTTAGTGCCAGAGGAATGGCCCAGATAGGTGAACGGTCCATGCTCAGAAATCAGGACAATGAATCTTCCTTAATTGAGAAGAATAGTCCAGATAGCTCATCATTGATGTTTTACCGTCTGAGGGCAGATGCTCTTCTAGATCTCACAGATGTGAGTGGAAGAATGGCCCATATGATTCAATTTATATCATAACAATGTTTTCTGTGCAAATTGATGATATGATTGTTATGGAGATTGTATGTCTCCAGACAGTAGATGTATACTACTGTGGTGGATTTGTTCCACTATTTGTGACTATATGTCCCAGATCAAGTATCTGTGTGCTACTTGGTGTGGTAGTGTACCACTGGATTGTAGTTGTGTACTACTATGGATAGACATAGTTGTGTTCTATTGCATGATATTGTTCTGATTGCTTTGAAGACTATCAGTAGTGTTGGAAATGATTATCAGCTAGATGGATGATCAATGGACAGAGATTTCCCAGACGGAAAACGGTTTAGGACATTTATTCTTTTAGGACATATGTCTAGATTGGAAGAATGGCTCTTATGTCACTCTGTGGAGTGAGTGACTTATCCAACATCATGTCTGATTACTCAGATGGAGTATGGTTTCGAGAGATGATGTAGTTGATGACACTGATAGTGATGATGGTTCTCATGATCTATCCATGAGATACTCTATATGACAATGTTGATGTTATCAAGTGAATGGTATGTTTTTTCTCAAGACCATTACCTTCAAATACCTCCCTAGCTAGGAGGGAGTGTTGATATTATGGTAGTTGCAGGAGGTATTTACCTCCACATGTAAACCTGACAAGAATTGAATATTCTGGGAAGCAATAAGAAACCCTAATTAGTTGGCTAATAACCCTATAAGACAAGTCATCTCAAGAAGATAATTTGTATTAGGTTATTAGCCTCCAAGAGAAGAAGTCGACTAAAGGAAATATCATATACTAAGTAAATAGGCACCCAGAATGAAAATTCGGCCCAGGCAGTTTGTCAGTTTTAGTATAAATATAGGAGGCCAGTCTTCATTCTGGCAAGGCATTCTCAGAATTGCAGAAGCAACACTTGTGTGCACTTCAGTTGGCCAGTTTGTGCACAAGTTTGGAGGAGAGTTGTCATTGCAGTTGTTGCAGCTAGCAGATTTCGGTTTTGGCTTGGACTATCTCTTCGTTATGGTTTGGACTCTCAGATCAGTTCTTGTTACTCTTTCTTGGTGCACTATCCTTGGAGAAAGTTGTGCCACCTTTGTTTGGTTATCTAGTCTAGGGTTTGCTTCTAGAATGATTCTCTATCAAGGTTAAGGTGCTCAAGGGTGGCTTCAGCCTATGGTTGGGTGAAAATAGTGATATTGTCTATGGTTAAATGAGCACATCCATCATATTCTAACTCAAAGATTCTTGGAGATCTATTGATAGATTTAAGGAGATCTAGTGGAGATAGTTATGAAAATGGTTTCAACTAATTATATAAGCATGGACTAGTTTTTATGGTAACCTATTGTTATATAAGGGACCATATTGTTATATAAGGGACCATATTGTTATATAAGGGACCATATGTAGACTAGAATGTAACACATGGGAATGTTTTATTAATATAGTGTCTCCTTTGGGGGATTGGAGCATATTTCCTAGTGTCCCTTTCTTTGCAAAACACAGTGCATATGTGTGTGTTTTGGTTTCATCATATTTGTGTTGAATGAGAAAGAGGAAAAATGTTGGAATTTAATCATACTCTTTATACAAACTACATTGGTAATCAAATCCTTTTAATGAATAAAAGGGATCTTTACATTTGCATGCACTATCAACCAAGTAAATTGTTCCACAATTTATGCTAAGTGGATTCATTGTAATGCATGGTTAGCAAGCAATGCAATAAGATCTATTTATCCCTACAAGGTCTTCACTCCACGAACCCGTGACATAACATGCGCATTCATGGGATACTAATAAATACCTCCCAAAATCATTTTATTGAATCCCCCTCCAAATACATATTTTCAATAAAAAATATCTTATTTTTGTTACATATACCTTATTTTTACTAGATACCCCTTTTTATACCCCAAATATTCCCTCTATCTCGCATTCACCCAAGTACCTACAATGTATTGACTTTATTTTTCACGATTTTAAAACTCCCTTTATGAATGAATGTGATAAGATATTGGCCAAGAATGTGACACATTTGTGTCCATAATATAATAAGGTGCAGGTCTAGAATACATAAAATAAAATATAGTAAGTCAATAGTAAATATGCATCAAGACTATGGACACTGAGACAATATCCTTTGACCCACTTTTCAACTTCATCAATATAATTAAGTGTAAAGAAAGAAAATATTTGAGAGGGTGAGGATGGAAATGTGTTCTTTATCAAGAATTCTATTTTATTTTAAGCTCAAAGCCAATAGAACATGTCACTTGCATGAATTGAGCTTAGGTGGGAAGAATAACAATCATTTCTTCCAACCAATTAAACCCAATTAACAAATAACAAAATAAATTAGTATAGAGAATATAAATCAAATAATTTAACCAATTTATTATTTATTTTGTCCATAATCCTAAAATGTTGTTGAAAATAGAATTTATCATCTTTGTTATATTAAAAAAGTGGAGGATGAAAAACACTTTCTTTAATACCTACATTAAATTTCAATTTCAAAATATTTGTAACAACATCCATTTTTTAAACTCATGAAACTATAAAAAATAAAACAACTTCTCCTTAATATTTTAATATTTTGAAACATAAAATAAAATATTAAAACAAACCAAATAATTCTTTAATATTTTTAAAAAAATTCAAATAAGCAAAATTGATATTATTATAATAATAAATACCATCATCAATAAATATACCTTTCATTATTATTTATTTATTCCATAAATAAATATATGGAAAATAATATACTAAATCATCCATCTCAAAAAAAAACAACAACATTCATTATCCCACTTGTCATAACAGATTGTACTGAATGATATTAGAACTCCACACAAAAACCCTCATCAAATGGAATACCTACAGAAATTTATCCCTTTTCATAGAAATTTTCCGTTATTTCTGAGACGCTGTAGACTACTTTCTTATAAGCGAAGCAACCGTGCAGGTGACCAGTCTAGAAGGTGGATTATAGGGCAGAAGCGCTGCGGCCTTCTCGGCAAATACCTGGAAAAACATCTCTGTACATTCTTTGCCAATGTGGGCTTCAACCAAACTGCCCACAAAGCTCTTCACCAGATTAGATTTCATACGCCCAAACATTTTTGGGTTCTTAATATACTCTTCAAAATCTTCCTCCGGCATGCTGGGCACCCCTTCGCAGACTTGCAGGCTCTCAATCTCAAAAGCTCCACACTTCTCTACTGCCTCTCTAACCTCATCTGCATTAGGAAAATACCATGGAAGATTGAAAGAGTCTCTCAAATCTGCGCTGATAATCCCCTGCACTTGATATCACAACATCCACAGATTCATACATTAATATATAGATTCTCTGTATACAGATTCCACATTGTTCTATTAACCAGAAATGATTTGATAAGAATTTAAGGCTTATTGTCCGTAATCTTGCCTGTGTGACCAATTCATCCCATGCATCTTCGAAGTCCTGGCCACAGAATTCGCCTCCCACAGAAACTTGTTGTACAGGAGACCAAGTGTCTGGTCTACCCATCATGCACAAGAACAGCACGGCTCCCGCTGCCATCTCCCGAGCTCTGCACTTTATGAAAACGTTGAGGTCCTTCTCAGATTGCTTTGAATAAGCTTCTGCAATATTCTGCCTGCCTCTGTTGATCCACACTCTTCCCTTATTATATAAGGGCGAACCCTTCTTCACAACAGCTTGAGGCACCTGCAATAATGATAATATTATCAGAAAGTTCATATGAGTTACTTGGCTCGAAGGTCTGAGCTATTAAACTAATCAAATCATATAATTTAATTTGGTATGATAATAATCAGGCAGAGATGACCTCTGAAAGCCAATGAAGCGCCATGACAGAGAAGCAGACATGAATGGTCGATCTCGGAAACAGAACGTTGTAAAAGGATCCAGGGACCCCAGCAAAAAAATATGGAGAATGCCCAGACCGGTCCAACAGATTGAAGAGACCATTGAAATCATTGGAAGGCAGATCAGAAAAATAAGCCTGGAACTCCGGCATTGAGCTCCCTCCATTAGAATGATGGCCATTCCCACACAGATTTGTGAGTGTTTTGACAACAAAATCGACGTCTGATACGGTGTTGGTACCGGTTGCACACCCCAGATCTGTGATTCTGAGAGGACCCTCTTGGGGAAATCTGAGCTTCTGAATGGCGGCCTCAAAGAGTGGCTGCAATATACGGAAAACGTACCTTTGTCTGTCAGAATTCTCGGCGTAACTTGCATCGCCATTGCCCGAGTACATGTGAAGAACTCCGTGGAGATTATTGCCACTGGTTTTGAATAGGGTGTCGTTATCCATTGCCATTCTGAGAGCTTCACTTGAATTGGGCTGCTTTTCCAGGCCACCATTGTCCATTTTAGAGGAGATAAGCTGCACTGATGCAAATGTAAAATATGTCAGAAGCGTTCGAGGAGAAGTTAAAAGAGAGCGACAGTGTCCAGAATGTTTGAAGATAAGCAAGCTAGCGAGGCCGTCGGGAATCTTTGAAGATAAATGCTATGTGCTGGGATGCGAATCTCTGTATTATGAAACAAAAGAATCTTTAAGACTGCCAAATTACAACTGGGGAATATATCGTTGTTATCAAACAGTCAATACGAATCTGTTAAACGACGGCGAGAGGATTGTTAGACAATGAGTACAGTCTCATAAACATGCCAGGAAATATGGAGTGCAAGTTTTGTGAGAATTTATTATTTTTTTTAATAGTTGACATTAAAATCCCAAAGGAGTAGGCTAAGTAGGCTAATTCAGGAGCAATCTTCTTTACGGAGTTTTTTTTTTTCAGCTAAAAAAAATTGGCATGAATCCGGTTAGATTTTCAGGAGTAGTTTGAGTTTAGTATGGATTAAAGTTTTATGTGTTTCATAACTTTATTTCAAGGGTTTTGCTCTATTTTAAATCAATCTAGATGTTCAAAAAATCGATCAAAATTCTGGATTGGAGAGAAAATTACTCCACAGTTAACTTACTCCAATTCTAAATATTTTATTCATTTGTTAATTTATATACTTAGTATTTATTTTTAATTTATTTGATAATTATTAGAATATTTATTTATTTATTTATATA
This sequence comes from Picea abies, assembly GCA_900067695.1. Classification (NCBI taxonomy): domain Eukaryota; kingdom Viridiplantae; phylum Streptophyta; class Pinopsida; order Pinales; family Pinaceae; genus Picea; species Picea abies. The sequence goes on along the minus strand of CBVK0101122463.1, from coordinate 4,599 downwards.
GTTAATATATATATATATATATATATATATATATATATATATATATATATATATAATTTATTTCATAATTATTAAAATTGAGTTGTATTTTATAATGATGAAATTGTAATTTTTCATTATTTAAATTGTATTTTTAATATATAAATGTATTTAGATAATTACAAATTATTATTATTATAATAAAATTAAATATAACTTATATTTATAATTCTAATAATTATTTAAAATTTTGTAAAAAAAATTTACAAACTTAACATGTTTAAACTACTCTAACAGCAATATTTTGTTTTTGATCCACTGAATTTTAAAACTTTTTTATCATTGAAAAAAAAAAGTTAAAGTAGATTTATGAAATTAAGGTAGTTTTATTTGAGTTTATTATAAATTTTCAAAATTATGATAATAATTTTTTAATATATTTATTATTAGAAATTTTTTCATTTATAAATATCACTTTTTAAATTTAATTTATATTTAAATTATAATGTTATATTTAATTAAAAAATAAATTAAATTAAAAGATATTTTTATTTTTAAATAATTTAAATTATATTAATTAACAAACACTACTTACTTTTATTAATTTAAAGTACAATTATTTTGTGTGATATCATAGATTAGCATAAAAATGTAAAAGTTGCTTAAAAGACGATAGTTGATTTTTAATGTGGTACTCATTTTAATAAGTAGCTAAATTTGATGCTTAAAAGATTTTAGTTGATTTTTAAATGTGGTATTCATTTTAATAAGGTTAAATTTGATGTTTTTGATGTGAAGCAAGATATTTATAAATTTATTTAATAAAAATGTATTAAAAACAAGTTTGGAAGAAAGTAAGAGTATTATATATAAACAATTTTAATGTATAAGTAAAAATTAAAAATCAATGCATTTAAGTTGAGATATAAAATAAAAATATGTAACAACTAAAAGAGTTATGAGAAGAAAGGTTAGGTTGAATATGTGGGAACAAACTTAAAAATTAACATATACAAGTTTACATGTAAAGTAGTAAAATGAAATAATGAAAGAGTTGTGGGAACGTTGAGTCTGTGAAAACATGAATGTATGGATTGAATAATGTGTTCTCCTATACTATACTATGGATCATACTCACAAAAGTCAAATTTGTATATCAAAGAGTGGGAATCAATGTTTCATGATGATTTAATAAGAGGTACATAAGGTTAGATAGAAAATGACGCACTTAAGAAAAACATGGTTCACAATAGAGTCAACTATGTAGCTAGTATTTGATGGAGAGTGAAACTCACACCACAAGAGTTTCACTCGAGTGAATATTTGACATAGCACATGCTTTCATGGTATATTAAGAATACAAATAATTTCACTAAATATTAAGACTACCTCCCAAAATCATTTTCTTGAACCCTTTCTCAATACACTATATAATTGAGAAACGCCTTGTTTTCACCAGATATCTTATGTATTTGTTTTTTTAATGACATTTTCAATGTCCTAATTTTTATTTTTGCTCTTAGTATAAAGACATGATATAACTCTTTGTACTCTTAGTATGGTGATATGACATAACTCTTATAACCTTGGGATGGAAATGATGGAAATTGACATAAAATTGGAGATAATGGAGATTTTAACAATGTTAATTGCTTTGAATCATTAATAAGGTTAGAAGGATATAATTTATCCAAATCATGCATCCTTTTCTCTTTTTCAAAGGATCAATTAAGAAAAGAGAACAATAGTAAATAAGTTTCCTTCTAAGTCAACGATGCATCATAATCTACACCGCACTTCTTAGTGGATATGGAAAAATCATTTCTAGATGTTTACGTGTGCATATTCCTATAATATTTTATTTGTTTCTACCCAACTAGAATTCATTACAAAGTTCTTCCAAAAGGCAAATTCATGTATTGGTCAGATCCTCACATGCAACAATCTATATAAGATAGTTGAAAGGTATGTCAAGCCTTTTAATGTTTGAGAAACTGCTGAAACTGATATAGATGTGAGAGATTCATGTTACATATGTGAGAGCTACCTACTATAAATGTGAGATTCAAGCATTGAAAATTGATAAGGAAGAACAATATTGAGAACTTAATGTAACCATTGAAATTCCACCCCGCACCCCGAACAAGACTCAATGTCTAATTCTAAACCCCCTCCAACATTTATATCTTCTTAATATATTAAAAGTATCATTTTACCTTTATATATTAAGAAATATATTTCTTTATTTTGTCCTATTAAAATACCCCTAATTAAACCCCCTCTCCACTACCTAATTCTAAACCCCCCCATTCCTCAATTTAAATCTACAAATTATAATATTACCTTAATATATTTATTTCTTTTGTAATATTCAAATACCCCTAATTAAACCCCCTCTCTACTACCTAATTCTAAACCCCCCTTCCTCAATTTAAATCAGCGTAGTCTAAACGTTCTACCTTTTGAAAGTTTTCGAGTGATTTTTTTCGTTTGAATTTGCTCGAAATCCGGTGAAGAATTGTTGGATCTGCATATTTGAGCGGCTAAATTTGTATAATCCAAGTGGCTTAAGGGTTTTTCAGCACGCTGAATCCATTTATGCATTCAGAAATGCAATTTAAACAGCAAAAAATAGCGATTTTGTCTAGATTTACATCATCAAATTCCGACCAAAAAACCCAAAAGATAAAATGTTTAGACAACACCATTTAAATCTACATATTATAATATTAATGATTTATTAAATCCCTAAATGAAAACACTTTACTTTTACTTTCACTTTCACTTTCACTTTTATATATATAAAATTTCTCAACTAAAAATTTCACTTTCACTTATATATATATAAAATTTCTCAACTCAATTATAACATTAATCCGTAAATCATCATAGTGACTAAGTAATAATTATTAATGTAAAACACTATGTACCATACACTTTTTCAATAATTCATATATGATGAAATATTTATAATTAAATATGAGATATTTCACATCTAAGTATATATAATTTCATCATATATACGCATCATTGAAAAGAACATATGTACATTAATACTTACATGTTTGACAATAATAACTATCATACTTTAAACAAAACACTTTGTCACTCCATAAACACATGGCCCTACCATTAATAATTTAAAACGCATGACCCTACCATTAATAATTTAATATATGTAGCACATGGACTAGCGTTTTGGTACCATCGTTTGTGGGTGGAATAAGTATATAGATTGTTGGATGTTTTAATTTTTGTTTTCGTGGAAGAATTTTCTTGGAAGGGACAAAATAAATAAAGACCATCACTATTAGAAAATTTAAAAATAGTACATTGAAATACATCATTCAAATTAATTTTGGTGGAGTGTTTCCATTTTGTTTTCATTCAAGTGTTTTCTTGGAAGGTATAACCAATCATTTAAATTAATTTGATGTTATTCACATGATTAAATAAGAGTAAAATGAATGAAAAAATTAATTTGATTTTTTGAAATTTATTAAAAAGTTATAATTTATTTAATTTATAAAGAGGTGTTAAGTGTGATGATCATATTTGATTTTAGAAGAAAAATTGAAGCAATCTATGAATAGGGATTAGGGAACATTTTCAAGAAGTAAGAAGAAACTTCAAGACATATGCCTTGCTTCAAGGTTGGTGCTTTATAGTTGACCATCAAATTCAGTATAGGTTAATTATAGGAAACTCAAGTTTAATAATAAATATGGTGATTTCAAAAATCATCCCATCTAACTATGTTTTGGAATTGATATTTACTCAAATATATAAGGATTTTGATAAATTAGAAAAGCTAAAATTCCATCAAGTAATAAGGGAGAGAAACAAAGAAGAAGATAAACACTCTAACAAAGTCACACAACTTAAGAAAAGAGTAATTTTGAATAATGGAGTTAAGGGATATCATCCTATCTTATCCCATAGTTAAAGTTGTTTAAATTTAATGGAGTGAGAAAGGGAAACTACGATCCACATGCCTCATACATATAATCTGCATATTGTATGAAAGATCAATAAAATGAAGAGACTCATGTGCCTCTATCGGATGCTTGATCCTATGGAAAAAACATAAATTTGAAGTCAGGGCTGGAGTTTATTTGGTTCAAGGTGGGATAGTGGAAATGTGGAATGGTTAGAGTTTTGGGAATCTACGATTGAACCTCCACCATAATGGCCTCATCCTGGTAAGAAATATTGTGTCTCCTATGTTGTTGCATTTACCAGTTTTAGTTAGCTCCCATCCTAGTGGTTTGAGTGAAGAAACTATGTCTCTGTGTTTTTCTTTTCAAGTGTTCCTCTATTTCAATTTAGAGCTTTCCCTCCTGACAATGAGAATAGAGTCTTTGTGTGGTGCTACATTCTTTGTGGTTCAAAGTTTGCAAGTATTAGGAGTTTTAAATAGAAAAATTTCTTCGTTGAATGTATTTTGTGTTTTTATTATTGGTGTGGTTGGAATTTCTCTATTTTCTCTTTCATATTTTGGCAATGAGAATAGAGTTTGTGGGTGGTCTAGGAATCTAATGGATTAAGGGTCCTCCAATTTCAAAGATCATATATATATATATATATACATACATACATACATATATATATATATATATA
>CBVK0101122371.1:0-10089 GCA_900067695.1 Picea abies | reverse complement strand
AAAAACTCAATCATATTTCCCAAACCATCGACCACTATAGGAAATAGATTAAGGAACTAAAGGAAAAGTTGACTACGACAACTCGACCTAAGGTTAAGGAGTAGATGAAAGCAGAAGTTGCACTCTAACTAGCATAGTTGGAGAAACAGGTTAACATAGTAGCATAACTATTTGACAAAACAACACAACTCTAGACAAATATGGAGGAATATGCAAACGTCTAGCGGTGGGACTAGGAGGAAGAAAGGATAAACACAGAAATCTAGGACCTCAAGAAGAGGCACAAGACAATGGGCACCATTGAGCGTTTGAAAGGAATGCAAGAAATGAAGATATTGTAGGCTGAACTAAAGATGACACAAGCACACAAATAGGATATACAAGAGAAGATGGAACCCCTCCAAGAGAAAGCAACATAAATGTTCAAACGGGTGGAGGAAGAGAAGAATAATATGGCACTGACATAGGTGGAATGCACAACCATGGTTCAGGAGGAATTCACAACACAGAACTTAAAAACACTTATAGAAAAGGTCATATAGTTCCAAACACGAGGAAGGGGACTGACAGACAAGTTCCACAGTCTAGCAGAGGCTATCAAGGGGGCATGCAGTGCCTAGGTGTCTTGGTACAAGCCACTTATTATTGTTGGGGGAATGTTGGGCATACGCCCATTTTGGAATATAGACTAATTTTGGAGAATAAAGCACAAACAAGGAAAAGATAGCTGGAAGGAAAAGCATCACGTGCAAGGTAAACGCACATGCAGAGGATGAAAGCATGTGAAGCACACATGAAAGAATACCTAACCATTATAGGTTTAGGGTTTTGGTAAGAATATATAATGGATAATAAGCCAAAAACATGTATGAATAGGCACGTAAGAGGTCTAGGTTGAGATTTTAGAGTTTGATGTCATGTTGTTGGTCATTGTTACTATGTTTTTTCAAGACTGAAGGACTATAATTCCAATCTATTTTGTAAGTTGTTGAGATGAGGAGAGAAAATAAGGTATATATTGAGGGTTAGATCACAGGCTAAGGATCTTGGTGTGAGCTAGTCCCCCTCATTGTAGATATCAACCTATTTTGTTGGAGATTTGTAATGCGTGAGGCATTGTAGTTTTGGAAACATAATAATAAAGCACAGAGAAACCAAATATTTGTGGACGTATCCTAGAAGGGGTGAACCATGGTAGATCATGTGTTATGAGATTGAATGTTATGCATCTCATTTTTTGTTGATGATTAGATGTTATACAAATGTATGAATGACTTAGTTAGATCTGTTATTTTACATGCATGAGTAAGCATGACAGATTAATCAAGATAAGCTAAATTTTAGATTAAACAAATGAAGATAAAAGAGTTGAATCCCAGATCCCCACTCATTCTTAGGCTGCAAGAACCTGAGTGTTGCAGCCACCCATAAGAACTATCTCAGGTCAGACTGTGCATTGCATTTTTTGGGTTGTGTTTCCTTCTCGTTTACTAGGAGGGTCGATGGTTTTAGAGGGGTTTTGTTGGAAACCATAGAAGACTTGAACCTGGGTCATCCTAGAGTGGTAGAAAAGATGAAGTCTAACCAACATTCATCTACAAAGATTATTGAATAATTTATCAGACATTGCAGACCAACCACTTAAGATTTTCAATATGTTTTCCCTAAGCTTGAAGACGCTCTATGTAGAGAAGGTTTTTCTATGGATAACAAGAAATTCTATGAAGATGAAATGATTGTATCTTCCCTTCCACTTGATGAAGAAATCTAATCCTCTATAAGTCGTAACCCTTTTGAAAAACTTGATGACTATTTATCTCATGACTATGGAAGTGAATAAGTATTAGAGGAGCCCTTGGATATGATGGATCCTTTTGAAAAAAGGAAGACAAATAAATTTGTAGTGCGGATCAAGCCCTGTGTAATGAAGAAACGATGTAAGAGTGCATCCATGAAGAGAAAAAAGAATCCTGATGAATTGCAACATTTTGAGGAATCATTATCTTTTCTCTCGCCTGATGAAGTTGAGGTTATTCATCCTTGTTCTCCTCATGTTAATAAAGTTGAAGAAGCAACTAACCTCAGTGATGAATAATTTGAAGATCATGTTGAATCTACCACAACCTCTGCTCTTCCTGTACAAGTGGACAAAGAGATGGACATTTCTAGTCATACAGATGGTGTTTTGAAAGAACCTTTGGATATGGTTGATGAGCATATAGAAACTTTCATACAGATTTAGAGACACAAATGGGATTTGGGTCATTTCAATTTTGATGGAGACCCTATTTACACCATTGAGGGTAGCCCTCAAGAAAATGGGTTTGATTTGTCATATTCAGAGGAATACTTTTCATGTGTGTATGATTTAGATGTTTGGAATCCTAATGATGACATGATTACATATTTATTCAAGGATAACTGGTCACAGAATTTTCAGGATGATTTTTAGTCACCCCTTGGCACTTGTGATGCATATCATTTTGGGGATGTGGACTTGTTCTATGAGGATTTTTAGACACCTTCATCCTCGATTTCCGATGAATACCAGGACGTGGCCTTCTAAAATTGATCAAAGGATCACTCTACGAAGAGGAAGTATTTTCATATTGAGGATTTATAAAGGGGTTCATATATGAAGAGGTCACATTTTTCTTTCTCTAGACCTGAGCCTGTCCTCATCCCTTCTTCTTAGGGAAATCATGAGGTCTTATTGGGATATCACATATATTCTCAATCTTCAGGGAGGAATGGTTTTCTAAGTGAAGATGAAGACAATTCATTGTTTAGATATGGTATCCCTCTTCAGAGATGGATCGATCATGCTTGTGGCTATACTTTTAGGAACAATGATCAAAATGATGGTTTCTCTTTCCAACAGGACTTCCTCCCTCCCACTCATATCTCTTCATTTCATTTCATGATTGATTATATATCTATTTATTCTCATGATCATTATGTATTTCACTTATCTTTGTTGTTTTACATAATTAATCACAGGGGGAGATACTTTGATGAGATAATCAACTGGTTGCACTGGTTGCATGACTTCACCTAACATCACCTATCACTTGATCTTTAGGGCCTATGCCCTAGATAAGTAGGTAGGTCATATTTATTTCCTTTCATTTGCATATTGATTTCTCATATTAGTTTATATGCATTTCATTTTTCATTTTTCTCTACTTGCATATTGATTTCATGCTTAGTTTAGAAATTTTTGAAAAAAATGCTAAAATTTTATTTTCTAGATGAGTTTCCATTTGGATTTTAATGTATATGGACAAAGGGTGATAGAAACACCCTAGATTTTAGGGTTGATTTTTCATTGTGGGTACAGGCATGCCATGAGATGTTGAGGTTCTCATGCAATCTACAACACACACTTGTCCCCAAGTAGGAGCCAGATGTTATCCCCATTTTGTGGGATAACTAAGGAGATGATGTCTCGAGGCCCTCAGGTTTCATATATGGAGTGTCGGGAGACTGCATGACTAGAAGTATCCACTTTCACATATAGAATCCTGCTCTATCACCACATTTTGATCCATTGTTAGCGCATCCACCACACCATCCATCTTTTGGAAGGAAGATAGGTCTTTCTCCATGCGGTACAAGTCAGTTATTTTGGAAGGTAATAACCCTAATATTTGAGGCATTTAAACATGTTGTATTTAATATGCTTTTGGTTATAGAATGCATGCTTGGACATTATTATTTTGACCATGCTTCACCTTGGTGAGTTTCATGGATTTCCTAGTAAGTGGCCAACCTTTGGGGAAGTTTTGTGACTGGGGATCCCTCAAGAGGTTGTTCTACCATTCTCGACCATACTTCCCACTTTCTTCTCATTACATTCCCATCATATTCCATATTATAGTCCCTTTGAATTTAGTGACCCGGGAAGGGCATGTACCTCATTTCATGGGAAGAAGGGGATGAAGGACTAGAGGGATTCTTGTTGGCTAAAAAGATAGAAACCTAAATATATACCTTTGGTATTCTTTGCCTAGGGATCCCCGAGAAAGAAATGAAAGGATTATCTATAATAAATCGGGGACGTAAAAAAAATTATGATAGTGAATGCTTAAGGGGTTAGTTGGAGGATGGGAGGTCTCATCACCAGTCGACCTATAATGATAATGGGTATTTAACAATATGAAATTACCATCATCTGGTCACCAAGCCAGGGTAGTGGTTCTCAGTTACACGAGCATTTGTTTAATTTGATGAGGTAGTTTTGATGCACATGTTTAGGTGCATTATTTATTAGATGTGGTTTACACTTGTCATGATATCTATGACTTGATATCTATGGAGGGTGTACCCTTTTGTTTTGTAGGACCTTGCTTGGTGGCCAGTTTGGGAGAACAAGCCTAGCTTGGGATTCCATGGGAAAAATATCCCACAGGTTGGATGTTGTAGGCCCACATACCAGATGAAGACCACATTATTTGGAGGCCTAGAAGACATCTTGGACGACCTCACCATGCCCTCACAAGCCAAATGTTTTTATTTGGAGGCTTAAAATGTCACCTTAAGGGGCTTGACGTCACGTTTAAGGGGCATGGGGTGGTGATGAGGACACATGGCACGTTTTGGAAGAAGGAAGTCTTGGGACAAGATGAAAAAGAAAGGATCGAGGACACATGGTTTTTGGAAGCCTAACCCACCCTTCTGCAAGCCCAACGACTTAGCAAAAGTATCAAAACATCCCCTAAAGGGGTGACATAATCTTGTTTTAGGGTTTTTCTTGTGCAAATTTAAAATTTAGTTAAATATTTTATTATTATTTGTGTAAAGGGGAAATATTAGGGCTATTGACCCCTATCTTGTGTTTTACCCTAAAATTATGCGGGAAAACATTTTATTCCTTCCTTGGGAAACCTTCTCCCTCTTGTGATTTTATCTTGGTTTTCTTTATGCTATTGGTGGAAGAACTAGTGCGCTATCCTTCTTGGAGCTATTCTTTGGCATGTGTGGTGGATTTATCTTGGTAAGGATAGATTTATCTTGTCATCTCTTGATGCTAGGTAAAGATTTATCTTGTTGATGCTTCATTTCTTAGTCACAAGTTTGATTTTCTAGATTTACTGGGGAGTATAAGGATTTACAACCCCACCATTATCTATCGTTTTGTCTTGAAGTTATTTGCTGCGCAAGGTTTTACTAGGAGAAGTAAAAGGGTTTACACCCTCATAGTATCTCCTAGCTTTACATTTTCTTGCCTTGGGGAGTAAGAGGGTTTACACCCCCAAGGAGATATCATTTTTTATCTCTTTATTTACTTGACTCCATAACCCAATAAGGAGATATCATTTTTTATCTCTTTATTTACTTGACTCCATAACCCAATTTTTAAAAGCACTAGTATAAATTGCATTGGAGAAATAAAGTATTTCATCGGTTAACGTGAAATTTTATGATTTAAAGGTTGTATAGGTTGAATTCATTTATTTTCATTATAAGCTTGATTGAGCCACTAGGGTATCATATTTCTTCAAGTAATTATTTCTTCTATTAGAAAAATGTATCTACATCCATTAGGGCTGGAAAAACCCTAATCAAACCTCTCTAATAACTCTTAAATCAACCATTGAAAGTGGCTTAAAGTTTGTCGACATAAACTACTAGGCCTAGCGTCATTTTTGGTAGACTTTGGGGAGGTTTTAGTCACTAATATTCTTGTTGTAATAACTTGTTTTTTACATACATAAGACTGCAAAATATTTCTACAATTATCTTTTGTTACAACCTTCTTTCACTTCTAAATTCTAATGCTATATTACTTGGGTTGACCTAGTTGTTTCTAGTTTATCTCCTACTCTTTCAACTAGACTTTTAGGAACTTGTTGGAAACATTCATTATCATTTTCATTGATGATATATATTATTAACTTGTTGGAAACATTCATTATCATTTTCATTGATGATATATATTATTACTAACTACTGCAATTAGGGACAACAAGCTTAACTTTCTTGTCCACCATATATTTGGACTTGTATCATTGTCTTTCTTGTGTCTTAGACATGTACAATCAACATTTGCAAGGTATACTACTTCTTGGAAACTCTTGGATACCATCAAGACCTTTCTAAATCCCTTCTCCACACATATAAACTCAACCTATAGGGGAATTCATTCATATATCACACTTTCCATCCCATTCCCTCATAGGGTCATTGGGATTCCCCCCTTGAGGTGACCACTTCACCACTAAAGTGACGGGAACACCTACCTAAGGTGATAGTGGGTAGGTTCTCTCTNCTAAAGTGACGGGAACACCTACCTAAGGTGATAGTGGGTAGGTTCTCTCTTAGTTGTCACCATTTGGTAGTTGGTGTTCATGATTAAAATTGACATGATGATTTCACCCGCAAAGTATTTCTAAAGCATATTAATTATAAGCTAATGATATATATAATAATAGTAGGTGGGACCCCTTGTAGATTGGAGGATCATATATGGTTCTTATTTGAGGTATTTACTGTTGTTAGACATTGCTTACAGGTTTGATCATGATTGATGATCAATGGTGGTTCTATTCGCAAGAAATAAATGATGGATAAGGCATGTTGTGTGTTTTTTATGTTTCTCTAAGTTATAATGCCATGTTAAAATGACTTATGATATCCAATGTTACCTTGCTATTTACTCCTTGAATTATTACTTGTGCCACCTGCAAAAATTATAAGCTAATGATATATATAATACTAGTAGGTGGGACCCCCTTCTAGATTGGAGGATAATATCTGGTTCTTATTTGATATTTTTACTACTGTTCGACACTACTTACAGGATTGAGCATGATTGAGGATCAATGTTGGTTCTATTTGCGACAAATGGATGATGGATAATGCATGTTTGTTCTGTTGCTATAGGCTCTAATGTCGTGTTAAAATGGCTTATGATATCCGTTGTTACCTTGCTATTTACTCCTTGAATTATTACTTGTGCCACCTGCAAAAGATACATGTTAGTAACAACAAATAAGAGAAATTGAAAAGGAACAAGAGCAGTTGAAAAGATATAAAAAGAAATATGAATAAAATCCAAAAGAAAGGAACTATGCTACTATGCTATACGATGTTGCACTATGAATTTTGAAGTTTAAATGGATTGTTGTTAGTCCTATCTAATAGGGTTAGTGGCTATATGATTTATTGGCTATATGGAAAAACATGTGATGCGTGCTATGGTGTGTTTGGAAGTGGTTAATGTGACACAAGGTGACGCTTTTGGAAAATAATGGATGTTGGTTTTGATGCATGATTTAATTGAATGAATTAATGGAGTAGTGGGATGCGTGTACTAAGAAATTGAATGACTGGAGGTTGGAGGTGACGTGCATTTACTACACCTCACTCCATACCCCTCCCACTAGCTGTCACCCTAGCTTGGATATTGTCAATTGTGTTTGTTGTCGTTAAGCTCTGATTTCCAAGCAGAGTAAGAACTACTCGACCAAGCTCATGTTTTTAAGGTTTTTATGGTTACAGGTATGTTTTATTTTCTCCATACATGAACCCGCTCTGGTTATGAAATAGATATTGGCTCGGTGATGTATGGATCTGTGATTTTTTGAGACTGGCAACTGTGTAAACTTGTGTTAATTTTTTGGGATGAATGTTCTTTGTGGTTTTCATTGAAATGATGGTTGAATTCACAGGTTCATTTATTTTTCTGAGTATTAGTAGTCATGAAGGCTCTCTATCATCCTTATTGGTTTTGAGTGGAGGGTTTCATTCAGTCCCAATTTGTTGGTTATCCCCTCACTGTGCTTGGTCATTTTGTTGTTATCGGGTTGTTGGGTTTGAACTATTTTTCGTTTCACCCAGGTATGGGCTTGTCCATGCCACTGATGATTGTGCAGTAGGTTGTATTTCTTTTTCTCAGCTCTGTTTTTTCTCAGCATTTTTAGTTGGTTGATTGGGAGAACCATGAGGGTTATACCCTGCGTATTCTCGATGTTATTACAAGACCAAATGAAACCTTGATCCTCTTTTCACAATCTCTCTTATCTCACCCGGTCTGCGAGGTTATTGGTGTTATCACCTGTTTTTTCACCGTGTGGTTTCAGAGGTTCTCACCCGATGTTGACAGTGGTGTTGGTTTTGATATTTAGTCATTGCATTGGTATGTGTGGGCTTCCTACAACATGTTAGGTTGAGATGATGGTTGTTGTGACTATGTGCTTTAAATCACGAAATGAGAGTGTTTAATTTGTGATAATTGTGGCATGACTATCCACTATATATGCTATGGATATTGTTTGATGACACCATCAAAGATGATCAGTTTTTTTTTTTTAAATATGGTTTTGTTGCAATTTGATCAAGTTCGGAAATGGGATTGGGCGTACTAGCGTTGTCTCCCTATATTAGATTGATAGCTCAACGTCGTTGATGTTTATATTCAGATTAATTAAACATGTGCAGTCACAGAAATGCTCTTGTTTTCTTGAATGGTATGTGTATCCTACAACATCGTATAAGTTGAAAGGGTGATTTTTGTGCATTTAAATGACAAGTCAGGATTTATTGAGCATTGAGTTTTGACTATCCACTGTGTATAGTTGATGGATATTCATTATTTCAGTGATGGCCATGGGTTCTGTGACAATATGGTCTCATTACAACTTAATTGTTAAATGAACTTGAGAAATGGAATTGGGTGTGATTTTAGTGTCTGTGTTTGATTTGAGGAAATGATTCATGGACAATGGTTGAGGTTTTGATGGAACAGATTGGAACAAGAGATTGTGTGTTAATTTAGAAATTGTTTTAAATATTAACTAGGACAATTGGGAAGAAACAAAACTCTTACAAGTTGTTGTGGAAGGCATATTGTCTTGTTTTGATGACATTGTGTTAATGATTTAATTGCGAACAGTGAGAAAGTAATACACAAATTTGATTGAGTTATACAAAGTGGTTATTAAATTGAGCACAGTGATTATTTGGTTGGTTTTGGATCTTTTGTGTTTGATATAGAATGGTTATGGATTACTTAATTAATTTTATGAACAATATCCATGTTCCTCCCTACCATTTTCTCACTTTTTGCTAACTATAATCCCCTCGCCTTCCCATATTCATTTTTCATTCCCTGTTCCTAAAATTTAATTACAGTTAAGAGGAATTTTATATGGTAACAATTTGAAATCACAGTTTCTTAGATGGATTACATTGACATGCTTTTTAGTTTACATTACATTTGATTGTTGTTGTCTGTGAGTAGTAACCATGATTATTTCCCCCCTCATCTTTACATTTTTCGCTCAATACAAGCCCCTTGCATATTCCAGAACCTTTCTTCACCCTCATTCTCATTGACAATGGTTAAACAATTTGTACAGATTGGATTGCATGAGTCTGATATGTTGTTAAGCCAAAATTTATTTCATATTTTGAAAGAGTTGTCATGTATGGTTGTTAAAGGAACTACTTGCTAATCAATTATTCATACATGAATGAGTTCTTCAAACAAAAGGTTGAAAACTGAGGCCCAACATGTCACTGTCAAAGGGAAATCCACAACTACCCCTTCCTCACCTTCAAATGATTCTTATAAATATGTGTCCTCCTGCATGCATTGGAGGGATGATTGCTCTCATATGATCGACAAGATGAGACCTAAAGGCTCCACACATCCTAAGGAAAATTCAGGAGGATTAAAAGGTGATGGCAATGTTTGACACACTGACTACACTGAGACCGAGGGCGAATAGTGTAGGGATCTTTTTCCCAAACTTCCCTCTTACACAAAACTCATTAGTAAGCAATCACCATTAACTAATTACTCATTGCTTTCATTTATAGACAGTTAAATGTGAACACATATGAACAACATATATCAACAATATATCATCAACAAATCATCACCAGAAGGAACACAAAGAACATAAGATGTATGTACAATTTTCTTTTTATTACGAACTACAATACTCGGGTTTTTTCAACAACAACTGAATAGAGTACATCTCTACAAGAGCACCAGCTCTATAATTCAAGACTCGGCTTACACCCTCAGCACCAACTGAGATGAGGAAACAATCCTCAATAGATATCAATATGTCAACAGGT
>CBVK0101122310.1:0-10965 GCA_900067695.1 Picea abies | reverse complement strand
GGAGGTTCAATTCCATATGGGTTGGGTGAGTATGTCTATGGAATAAAAGTTTAGTAGATTAGGTCCAGATGCGTTGGGTTGTCTATGGAAGAAAAGTTTAGTATATTAGGTCCATATGGGTTGGGTCAGTATATCTATGGAACACAATTTTATATGTAAAAATTAAAGTTTAATTTGAAATATAGTAAATTTATTATTGAGTTGCAAATTTTTAATCTTGTTTTTATTTAAATTTAAATTGATTGTAATTTTTTTTAAATTATAGATTTTAATATTGAAAATTAAGATAAAAATATATATGTAAAAATATGATTTTGATTATTCTTAATTTTTTTAACATGAAAAACACTTATAATTTTATTTTTGAAAAACAAAATTATATCTATACATATTATAATCATGGTCTGGCTAAAAGCTCCACTAATAATGCCATAGAGCAAAAAATGTTTAAATTTGGTTGTAGTAAAAAGATATCTAAACTATAGTTTAATAGTTCTGTGTGTTTTTAAAAATTTAAAAAAATTTACATAAGTAAAATATCTCTCTTGTTCTTTATCAGAAAACATTTAAATTCATCTACAAACTAATAAAGGCATAACATAAATAAGATCTCGTTCATTACAACTATCCATGAAATTATATGCATTTTAGTCATTAATCATGAAATTATTTTCATAGAAGAGGAAGAGATTTTTCTGCAATCTTCCATGTGCCTTGGTCTATCATCAATTTAGGTTTGGAGAGACTAAGTTTATCGATTCTTGATTCTTTAGATATGATGAAAAGATATGAAAAATAAATCTGTTATGCAATTTTTAATCTTTTAAATTAAAGAGCAAAGTAAAATTTTATAAGTTGAAATCTCCTTTCATTCATTGAATCACTAGCATAGACTCACCATAAATTTGTAAATGTGTTATACATTATTCCCTAGCTAGGAACAGATCTATAAAATAAAAAAAAATTGTTAATATCGTTTGCAATTCCAACTTAGAATAAAGTGCAATGATCATTTGATAAATGAGTGATACCCTGACAACCCCATGGAAGGATCTCCCTAAGAAGCGTTGTCAAAAACCTCCCACTGCATGTCTCTTTTGACTGGCTTTAGCAATGTTCTAGTTGGCTGGGGTGTATTATCATACTGTGGGAAAGGCATATATAATGTTAGTACTTTCTAAAGAACATTTTAGAGTAATAAGATCCATCTCTTCAAAGAGAGATTGATTCCTAGATAAACTAATTTATAGTTGGATATTAATGCATTGGAAAGGCATTTTAAAGTAATAAAATCCATCTCTTTATAAAGAGATTGATTCTTAGCTAAACGAATTTATAGTTGGATATTAATGCAGTGGAAAGGCAATATTTTAGGGCTTCTTTTTATGTTAGCAATGTCGTAGTTGACTGGGATGTATTGTCATATTGCGGGAAAGAATATATAATGTTAGTTGCATAATCCCCCCACCATATCTGAAGCCCTTTCTTCCCTATTTTCTTGGGATAGAGCTTTATATCCTATCCTCGGTTTGTACACTCTATATGGATTCAGCGTCTATAAGAACTAATCTTCCTCATTCGAGAGATATAGAAAAAAACTTCGGAGATATTTTATATAGGCATTCAAAGTTTTAACATAGTCAACTCCAAACTTGATTTATTAGCAACATAGTCACTAGTTTTTTTACTATTACTTAATTTTTACTTGCCGCTTGGTTTGGTGTAAAGTTGGGTTAGTTTAAAGTATAGGGACCCAGTCTATGAAATTCACTGGGTTAGAGAAGCAAGGAGAATGTGATTATAATTACATCCAATCCATGAATCTTTGCCAAGAAAAAACATATACATCATTTTAAATTTTCATATTAGCCAGTTCTTAATTAACGGAAATGAAACCAAGATTTTTTTGCATATCATTGAACAATTTTGTGTTTTTTTGGGTTTAAGTTCCAATGCACAACTGATTTCCAAGAGAGATATTTTTTCTTGGTTTATTTTGTCCATAGTTTTGAACCCGTAATAAGACCTCAAACAATTTTTGTTTCTAGGAATTTGGAGAAAAGGAAATGACTGAGTGGATTTTGGAGTTATTAACCTTCTCTAGGACGTTACCATTTTTCCTCACATTGTCTAGACCATAAAAGTGAAATTAGAGTTGTTTCATTTTCCTTAGAATTCCTTTTGGGATGCGAGATAAAGTCATCCAATAGATTAGGATGGATTCAAACATTGTCTTGACTAGGACCAACCTCCCTAGACTCTCATTTATTTCCCTAGGCATTTACTTTCCTTTCTTATTTTTGTAGGAGCCATAACCACTTAATCTTCCTCTAATGGTTTTATTTCAACATAAAACCAAATTATTTGAGAATAGCTCCAACATTACCTAACTAAAAGGGGAGTATTTAGGAGATGTTATTCCTTTCCAAATTTGAGAGACCACAAGTGATAAGAGAGGATTTTTCCCTATATATTTTCATACCGATAGCTTTGTAGAAGAGGTTCAAAAGTTCTTGAAGATTATCCATGAATTCCCTTGTCCCTTCATAAAAATTGACAATGTCATCTACATATAGTAAATAGATGATGTAAGAAGAGTGACCCAAATTGATTCCTTTTATTCTTCCATATTTTTTAGGTTTCTTTCAACAATATGCTAAGTCCTTCAACTATCATAAGGAAGAGAAGAGGAAAATAAGAGGAAATAGTGGAAAACTTCTCTTATTCCCCTTTTGTGTTTAAAGAAAGGCAAGGTTGAGCCATTTATAAGAATGGGAAAAGAGGTATAGTTGATGAAACATAGTGTTTAGGTCACAAAGCATGATTGAATCCTAGGTGGATAAGTATTACTCTAAGATATATCAAACTTATTGTTTCAAAGGAGTTTGAGACAAAATCGTTTGAAGTGAGACATTTTATTCCCATTTTTAATAGAGTGCAATCCTTCTTGAGCTATTCCAATTTCTTCATGGATATGTCATCCTTCCATGAACCAAAATTACTTGAAGGGTATGTGTTTTGAGATGATGATTTTTATCCTTTGGGAAATTAGTCTAGAGATAATTTTATACACTATATTATAGAAAGAGATAGGCTTGAAACATTCAAAATTTGAGGGGCTATCTAACATGGGGATCAACTCTAGGAAAGTATATTTAAGGGAAACCATAGTTTGATGAGTGGAGTGAGAGAAATCAACCATGTTTAATGGGTCACTTTCAATAAATTCACAACATCCTAGAAATAATTTGATTGCAATTCCATTTGAACCCATGGTTTTATACTTTTATAGACATTGCAAGGTACTTCTTCCATGTTTATGAATCTTGGAAAGAATTTGGAAACATTTAGAATAATAGCGATGGTGGCTCTGGATTCTTCTTTAAAGATAATGCTAAATTAATACAAACCTTATACTTCCATCTCTAAGAGTGAAGAAGCTCTAGTGGCATCCACCTTTTTAAGTCCCCATATATTTTTGATGTTCTTTCGTTTATTTTAAAGATGTTTTTTTTTTTTCATCCCTAACTTGTACCCAATTTTCTTGACTCTTTATTCGCCTTTCATTTTCATTGTCAAGAAAAAATTTCCTCCTATTTTCCTCAAGAGTCTTGATTTCATTTTCTGAGTGTTTGAAAGAATCCCATGCCCCTCATCTTGGTATTAGGGTTCAATTTTTCCCTCAATTTCCTCTCATAACATCTCAGATGTATTCAATTTTTCTTTATTCTAGATATTAGCTAATTTATTTTCTATTTTTAGGGAGGAAGGATCATAAACTTTCCATATTTCCTTTATATTCTTCAGAAAGGAGTCCTCCTCCAACTAGGATGGGTTTAATTTAAGATGGGTAGGGGGTTTCTTCTAGAGAGGAACTAGTTATAACATGATAGGGCTACAGTCCGGGTCACCTGGACACCTCTTCGTACCTTGTTGCATTCCTCTAGTTCAGAGATATTTTTGCAAGGTGGATGTATAACCCCTTTATTGTCACTAATTGGGAAATGAATAAGTCTAGAAAGGGGTTAATCTATGCTACAAGTACCAATATTGTTTACACTCCCAGCATGAAATTTAATCGCACCCCCTGCTACCATATCTTAAAACCAACTAAAACCATGATTTGTGTAGGGTATTCTCTTAGTCAATTTCAAGTGATGTCGATGCAGAGATACTTACCATCCCTTAACGATCTTTAGGTCTCTACCTCCACAAGTATGCAAGTCTACATTCACTTTCCACTTTTGACTTATTTTCATACTTATCTATATTTATCATTACAGAGCTATTTTTGCAAGGTGGATGTATAAACCCTTTATTGTCACTAATTGGGAAATGAATAAGTCTAGAAAGGGGTTAATCTATGCTACAAGTACCAATATTGTTTACACTCCCAGCATGAAATTTAATCGCACCCCCTACTACCATATCTTAAAACCAACTAAAACCATGATTTGTGTAGGGTATTCTCCCAAAAGCATTGTTTATTTTCATAAGGTCCATACACGTTGATGCAAATGATCTCCTTGGATAATTATATAGAAATAAATATGTCCAAGGCTTAAGGGAAAGGCCCATGAATTTTTAAGGGCCAAATATTCCCTTTCCCATCCCTTGATAAGGCCCCTCGATCTTCCATGTCCATTTATAGAAGAAAAATACCAACCTTTCAAAAGGGGATTTAGGAATTTGGTTTCTCTCTCACAATTAAATATAGTTTCTGGCATGAAAAGTATTCATGAGTTGAGGGTATCCACCAATATCTTAATGGAAAATGTTTTGGAGTCATTAGCCAACCTTTTGTAGGTCAAAGAGATAACACTCATGAGGAGACCCCTTCAGGGTATTTTTCTATAAAGGCCCCTAGAATGGAATGTTGTTTTTCAATTATTTATTTTTTGAGGATCCTTTGTGTCACTATCTTCTATATCCTCTAGAACCCCTTGAATATTGCAAAATAATTTTGGGGCTTTATTAGACTTCGAGTGCAGATTGTATTTAAATCCTTGAGAAGGCTTATAATCAGTCTACAAGTTTAATACTGCAAAAGGAACAAAAGGAGGGTCACAAGGCTTAAAGGTGGAATAATTATCAATATCCTGATTTACATCATGGAGAGGAATGAAAATTGTGTGTTGGGGAGCCAAAATACTAGAGATACCATATTTCTAGGACATTCCCTAGGAGAGGGGGTAACTTTTTCTAGGAAGAAAAATGTATTTTGTCTTAAAATAAGAAATGGACTAAGAGGAGGGAATGATATTCTATTACTCAATAATTTGAATCCTTTCTCGTCCATAGATTAGGAGTCGCCCATATTCTCCTAAGAACTTTCTATCATATTTGGATTTGATTGGTTGTAAATTATCTTTGAGTTCTGTTAGCATTCTATAATTTGCCCAAGGCTGTGAGGCAGTTTTAGAGGCAACATCAAAACCGCTTTGAGTCTTGGATCTATCCCTCCAAGACTCAGAGAGGGATCTCTCTGTCTGATATAACTTAGTTTGAAGAGATATTAGGCTAGTTAATGAGAACAATGTGCTTTGTTAATCTAACTGATTTATTATTCTTTTTGTTCATCCTAAGTCCATTTATGCAGGGACGGAGAGGCGGGAAAAGTAGTCGATGGGGCAATAGGACAAGGGAGTGTGGGCACAGTGTGTATGAAGGATGCAGCGGGGTGATGGAGGATTGAGCGACAAGGATGGAGGGAGGAAACGGAATCACCTGAGCCAAGACTTCGTCATCACGAGAGAAACGCCAGATCAACAGTCGAAGAATCGACTCGCCTATAATTATAGGACCCTAACAAGTTCTTCTACTTTCAATCCGAGGATCAAGTATATTATGGAGGGGCCTCCTGTAGTCTAATTCCTTTTAGAACCCAAATATTTCTACTAGTAGGGATATACAATTATTTCTCTAAATGACCATAAGATGCACAATGTATGCACTTGAAGGGAAACCTTTGTTAATCCAAACCCTTAAAAAAACTTTGTCTCCCCTTGTTGAGAGTAATGGAGTTTGTTAAATTGTTTGATAAATTTAAGACCAAAAGAATATGTTTCATTCACATATATCTTGTAGTATTCAATGAATTTACCAATTCATAGACGAATCCCAAATAATTCCCATTCTATGTGAACACACTATATGACCACATGATCAAACACAAACCAGGGTGTTGTTGAACCGTTTTTTTTACTAGTATAGTATTATATAGAATATATTTTACACTTTTATTAGGCTACTTTTCTCTCTTTTCTTACATCAAAAAAATTCCAAGTACTTAGTCATTTTCTGAAATGCAGATGTGGAGCTCCATAATAAGTCTTAAACTCTCTTTTAATTACCCAAGTGTACAACCCCACAATCATCAAAACACTTTAATTTTTTCCTTTTGCATTCTCTTTTGAGAATTAGTCAATTTCAAGTGATGTCGATGCAGAGATACTTACCATCCCTTAACTTAGTCAATTTCAAGTGATGTCGATGCAGAGATACTTACCATCCCTTAACCATCTTTAGGTCTCTACCTCCACAAGTACGCAAGTCTACATTCACTTTCCACTTTTGACTTATTTTCATACTTATCTATATTTATCATTACAGAGCGAATTTCCTTACTCCTCATCACTTTTCCATTGCTAGTACTTATGCACATTCGGACATATGCAAGTATTCATTTCTCCCAAGACTTAACCATATTATCAATTTCAATGCGTCCATTGTCACCCTTTTCCGAAGATTGTTTCATAAGAATTTATGTCCACAACTCTGTAACTCCAAAAATATGTGTTATACTCTTAGAATTCTGACCCATCATACCATGACATAACCATTTCCCATCAAATTAATAATCCCTTCCACATCATCTGCCACTTGTAAAAGCATAATGTGATTATTAATGCACAACGAATAAATTAAGGGTTGCAATCAATCCAAGCCCCATGACAATTGATGAAGTTTAAAGAATGATCTATGGTTGATTAAGTTAACAAGGAAATATGTAGTGGGCATTTAAATAAAATAAAAATGCCAACCTATAAGTATCGACAATAGCACCACCTTTGTAAAAAGAACAGAAGATGTCACATAAGAAGAATGAAATATTCTTTGGAGATACATTGAACACACTAGGTCATGAAGATCAACAGTTCCAATAGTCTAGAGCATACAAGTACTACAAGTCTCTTCATCCAACTAAGAAGAAAACAAACATAATTTGGAACTCAGGAATATAATTGGTAGGATGTGTTCCAAAAGTAACTAATATGAAAGAGATTATTCAATGGTGTGCAGATAAATTTGATTCTGAATGAAGAATAATTCAAATGAAAGGTTATCAACCCATTTCTCTAGATCCTTTGACATTTTCTAAAATGTATGAATCCCTCCACCAACTATGCAATTTAAGAGTGAGTAAGATTATCAATTTTTGATGTAGCATAAGGGAGGGAACATATTGCTGAGAAACTATTTGGAAAATCCAACCTATAACACTGGTACTTCTAGAATCGAGGTAAATTTGAAAAAATACCCATACATATAATTTGCTTAGTTATTTGCAAACATTATCGGTTTGGAAACTACTATATCTATAACAATAAATGGTATATGTTCTATGCATTATGCTATGAATTAAAAGACTATCATCAATTGGGGTTATCTTATCTCAAATGAATTTTATTTCCAACTAAGTAACCTAAAAAATAGCCATAAATTCTATATGGCTTCTCACCTCATTTTCCCCATTGCTTATGGACAGATTTTGAATATTTTCCTGGGGGGGAAATGTGTGGATTTTAAGTTAGAACCATTTTATGCATGACATTCAATTTTATACAGACACAAAGGCCAATAAATTTTCTACCCAGTTCACAACAATTTCATCTTAGAGTAAAATTGAAGGTTAATATTCAGATAGAGCACATCAAGGCTATCCTTAGAGGTAACTTCCTTCCTTATTGGAAAATAGATTTATGAGTTGTTTGAAGAATTCATTGTAATTAGAGTATTTGGTAGTAATGAGAAACTTTTCCTTTTACCATTTTATACATCAAATAATCTCTTTGTTGGATAAGTATGCAGGAAATACAAAACTTGGGCCTGTTTCTTCCATGAAAAAAAGAAAAGACAATTTATACCCCTACCATGGAAAATTTGGGATTGCATTGTTAAACATATAACTCACCTGAATGAGTTGGCGGGACGTCATTAACAGATGGGTTTAAAGGAAGAAAAACTTGTTGAAGGATTTGACCCAGATAAAAAATTCACTGCACATATGCAATTAGTGGGTTATTCTTCACACTTCTTTAGAGTTGAACAGTTTCAAGAAGGTGTCAAAGATAATTTGTATCTTCAGGAACTAGTGGCCTACCGAAATTCAAACAATTTTGGAGAAGTCAATAGTACAAATGATATATACAAACAACATGACAAAGAAACAAAAAATCAAAACCCTAACTCAATGACAATGTATCAAATAAGCACTCCATCCAGAATGAAGATAAAAACCAGTGGAATGGATACTAGAAAAAGACTAGTTGGAGGATCAGACGATGATGGAGATAAAAACCCATGAAGGAAAAGCCTTCAGAAAACACATGTTTCATATAATCCTATAAAAAGAAAAATAAATGTATCAACAATGGAAATAGGAACATCAAAAATCTAGGAAAGACCCTGTGTGATGGACATGGACGAGATCATTGAAGAACCTAATTGGTTTTCCTCAAGGATAGAGACGAAGAAAATAGTTTATTCTGTTATGAATCAAGATCCTGAGATATATGAATAGGAATTTGTCACTCTGTACCACACGTCTTACAATAGTGAAACAAAAAATTATTGCTAGAAAAAGTTAAAACAAAGAATAACAAGTCATCTGAGCAATGGAAATATTTGATTGACTTGAATGGAATAGCACCATCTAAAATTGCATACTTTCATGAAGCTAATGGAGATTCATTAAAAAAATCAATTGACAAAATGGAAAGAGAGAATTTGGAACTAAAGACAAGGGTAAACGAATTATAAGTTTCTTTGATATCAACACCATTGTTTCTAGAATGTTTAAGTTCTATGCAACCTATACTTGAATCAAAATATATCCCAGAAAGAGTTTCAAAATACAAAGTTTTATCAATTTTATTACAGGACGTAAGAAAATATGTTGGTGATTCCATACAAAAAAGGAATGATATCGTTCATGAAATTTGGGAGTTGGCCTAGAGTATTCCTATTTTTTCCTGCATAATAGAGAATTTCAAAGAGTATTTGCAGAAAGATTTAGAAATTGGTGAAGGATTTTTCAAGGAAGTCGTAAACAAATTTCCACCCAAAATATCAAGTTCAAATGAAGCCCGAAGAAAGGAAAAAAACTTCATTCGCCTTACTATGTGAAGCAACTTAATGCATGTTGGTTAAGGAGAATTAAATAGTTAAGAGAAATGATAAATGAAACCGATGCCCTAAGTAATAGATAGAGTGATCTATTTATTAAAAAATTTAGTCCAACCAAGCGATTAACGACCCTAATTTATTGATGGATACCATTATCTCAACCAAAGAATATTTAAGGGGAGAACATAAAGAACTAAAAGTTTATTGGTCTAACGAATTTTCTGAAACCATAAAATTTTCGGAGGATGAAGTTGAAATATGGTTAGTTTGGTATATCAACAAAAATGATAAGGTGGATGACACATTGCATCAATCATAGCTATATTTAAGGAAATTTGAAAGTCAACTATCTAAGATTAAAACTAAACATGAAATTACCATGGCACCTTTAAGAGAATACATTGAGGAGGGGTTGAAAAAGGCATTAATCGAATTTAATGAACCAAAAAATCAAGAAACAATTAGATAAAATGTTCCACCTCAATGACAACATGTACCTATAAAGGAACCAACCGCATGCATGTAAAAGAAGAATTTTTTCTCCATTATAGTGAGTCCAACATAAACTCTATCCTTTAAGTCTTTTCTTCAATCCATTTCGTGATACAATCATTTGGAATCTTACCTTTATCTTCTCGGTATTCTGTGGGCTTTAGGATGATTATTGATTCTTCTTATTTCAATCTTCTAGATCTTTTCATTTTATGGTTCGTGGGAGCCAATCTCAGTCCTTTTTGAAGAGAGAACACATTTTTACTTTCTTTAAAGATATTTGTTTTTGTCTTTAAAGACTCTATTATTTTTTAGACTCCAAGAGAGATACTTGGGATATTACATTATTGTACTCTCAAAGACTTTGATTTGAATATTGAGTTGCCAAATGTTTTATCTATCACAATATTTTTGGCGCTTTATGGAATGATAATTTAAATCTCTCTTTTTATTTGTGGTGCATTCCATGTTCTCTTTATTTGTTGTATTGTTAAATGTTCTGATGAATGTTGTGATGGATATATCAATTCTTTATATTTTTATGCATATTACCTATTCACATTGTAAATATTGTACATATGAGCTTATTTTAAAATACACCCGGTCCCAAAATATCAGGTATTGTTTTCCTTGAATGTGAATGAAAATGTTAAGTCTTGTCCTTCTCAAAATTTTGTTTTGTTTCATTTTATTTTATTGGAATCATAGAAACAAGAGGAGTACCACCTCTCTAAAATCACACGTGGATTCATATCCACATAAGTTTGACCTTAAGATTGTAGAACAATATTTTAGATCAACAGGTGTCTGACCCATATAGGGACCAACTCTAATTGTTCATAATTTGCATCGAACTCAACTTTCCATTTATGCAAAAAAAGGGTTTTAGATCTCCATTTCCACATTGATGAATTTTAATGGCATCCTCAATCCCAATCCTCTTTGAATGGATAATACATTTTTACTTTCTTTAAAGACATTTATTTTTGTATTTAAAGACTCTTTATTATTTTTGAGACTCCAAGAGAGCTACTTGGGAAATTACATTACTATATTCTCAAAGAG
>CBVK0101122244.1:0-10034 GCA_900067695.1 Picea abies | reverse complement strand
CACAGAACATTCAGTAGTTCTGGGTTCCTATGCACCTTTTACACCTGCTCAATGCCCTCCTGGCAGAGCCCCTCAGAATCCTCAGTGATTCTGGTATTCCCTTAAGAAATCACAGCAGAGTTCTTTCTCTCTGTGCACCACCGTACATGCGCCCAATGCCCGCTTGGCAGAGATCCTACAGAATGCTCAGTGATTCTGTTCGCAAGCGTTTTCAGCTACATCGTTAGGCCTCCAAGGTATTCAGCAACCTTGAGGTCTTCTCCCCAAGTTGATGATTCCAGTTCCTGTGCCCACCTGGCACGTCTTTGTCTGACTTCTCACGAGTTCAGAAGTGCATGCTCCATGCACTGGCGTTCAGAGTCCACATCACTCTGTCATACCCTCATGGTATGAAGCCTCAAAGACCCCCTCAAACCAAAAATCAACGACTCTCCCTGCAACGGAATGATAACAACACACCACATACAGCATATATGTGGAACACACACAGACATCTACTCAACATAGATCATATGCAGGAAAAACTTCTATTTGTATTAAATAATGGCATATGCCTGTATATTTTACAATGGTGTTCCTGAGCTCTCCCTTGGCTCTCTCATACAACCATCCACTCCTAAATGAGATCCCAAAATCTCTTTTACTCGAGAGGGCTCATCGAGCGCTTCCCTCTAGGATTTACCTACTCTTATTAATTACAATCAATGGCTGTCTAGTCCAGCATATGGATATAGATCTCAGTCGATCTACCATAAAGGCCGATCTTATCTAATGCCTGCATAAAGCATGACTTTCCTGGCTCACCACCCTAAGCATTTAATTTACATTCAATACAAATTTAAATGAGGCTGCGCCTCCCTCTTAGCATGCGAATGCATGCGCGCTGACGTGGCTGGCAGGCTGGCTGCATGGAGAGATGCTCCTGCATCATAGTACCATTATCTAGATATATTTTAATCTAAAATATCATTGGAATTTAAAACATTTTTTTATAATTTTTTAATATATATTATTGTCTTTCTCAACTTCACATTTCCTACAAATTTGGGATAAACTTCTACTCATTCTCAATAATAGTAGTTCTCAAGTTTCCCACATTCTGGAAACTTGTGCAACACACAAACATATAATAAGATTATGTTATAATAAGAAGAAGAAGAAAAAGAAGAAAGTCACTTCCAAGTTAGACCTCTAATTGGAGTATGAGACCCCTTGTTCTTTTCTTCTCATATAAAAAAACATATTAACAACATAGCACTTAGTTAATGGTTGTCTCATTTTTCATAAACAACTAAATTATGATAGGTTTTCCCACTACATTACAAAAAAATGATATTTATTTTCAATTTCATCAATATTACAAATTATTTGTTTGAAATGTTTATTTAATTATCATAATAATTATTTTTAATATATAATATTTTTAAATTAAAAAATACAAAAATAATCCAAATTTCACCCTAAAAAAATTCTAAACATTAATCCTTATTTTACCAATAAGTTTTGTATTTATATAATACTATTTTTTTTTATTTTATCTTCTACTTTTTATAACATTATACATTAGCGTCATATATGTCAAAATCCTTAAATAAAGGATTATTTAAGGGGTACAATCACTTGAATATGATTTATTAATTTATTTAAATAGAATAATAATAACTTACATTGTTTATTATTATAAAAAGTCTAAATTTATTTAAATAAAATAATAATAACTTACATTGTTTATTATTATAAAATAGTCTAAATTAATTTAATTTAGATAGCATGACATGGATTGTGAAATTGGAAGGTGGATTAAGTAAATTCTTTAATGCATCTCACAGCATGTAACTACACATTCATGATTCATTAAAAAAAATTAGAGACATGGGCTACTTTTATTATTAGTCCGTGCTTTGGGGGAGGGACTTTAACTTTCCCTAGCCATTAACGGCCTGTTATTTCACTCACCTCATCAATTTTTATACAAAGTTTAGTAAACACATCATATTAATTTGATTTTTTTTTCCATATTTATAAAATTTATAATATCAAATTTGTTATTGATTAAACGATGTATGATTGTACTTAAATCCCCTTGGTATGCAATATTTTGTTTTCTAATTGTGAGTAATAAGTAATTATTTAAAAAACCCAAATTTCTTAGTTGTTGTAATGGAGGCTCTGAAAATGTTTGCGGTCCAGATTTACATTGCTGTAGTAAGGATCAACCTCTGCAATAAGAATGGGGCGTGTCATCTGAACTTGGTTATGTTGAGATCTGTTCTCTATCTATGCACCCATTTCATTTAAGAATCCCTTACAATTTTACAGTACTTTTTTAACCTGTGAGAAAAAACAAAGTACACAATACTTACCACCTTCGACGCATTTGCTTGGTTCTGTGTGTGATGGTACATACCTACTAGTTTTTCCCCACCTTCAAAGCGTTTGCTTGGCTCTATGTGTGATGGTACATACCTACTAGTTTTTCCCCTGTCCATGTGGGCACTTTAGAAAACAAAAATATGACAATCTTTGTGTATTTCTATGAATATCTGCAAACTTAGTAACCATTTTTTTTTTTTTTTTAACATGCACTTTGGAAAACAAAAATATGACAATCTTTTTGTATCGCTATGAATATCTGCAAACCTAGTAAACATTTTCTTTTTTTGTTTTCATATTGGGTTTAACATATCTAATATTTGTTAATGTATATAGTTTCTTATAATATCTTTAATAAAACTTGGAAATTTTTATTGGGTCCATAAAATTCTTTCTTACTATGGGAAGCATTCCAAGATATTATAATCCACAATGGAATGAACTTATCTAAGATCTAAAGAAACAAACCTAGTAAACATTTTCTTTTTTTGTTTTCATATTGGGTTTAATATATCTAAAATTTGTTAATGTATATAGTTTCTTATAATATCCAATATAATATCTTTAATAAAACTTGGAAATTTTTATTGGGTCCATAAAATTATTTCTTAAGATGGGACACGTTCCAAGCTATTATAATTCACAATGGAATGAACTTATCCGAGATCTACAGGAACGTAGGAAGTTGCATTTTCCAGCCTAACTTGAAGTTCAACAAGTTCAGTTCATGTATAACTTTTAGGGTTTTCAAATACGTGTGGACTCCTTTATTGTCTCCAACGACTGTTTCCAATACCTACCCTATGCTCGTCGAACCCCAACACCAAGTCGAACCCCAACACCAACATATGGTTTTCGTTTTCATCTATCTCCAACTTTGGCACCACGACCTCCATGTCTACTACTTTCTCCTTCAATTGATCTGGACTTCCCACCCAACACAGTCGAAGCTAATATTAGCAGTCTTTCCAAAATGGCCGCAACCCAGGAGCGTGTCACATTTTCAAAATAATTAAAGCATCGCTTCGAACTTGTTATATTAGTAAAACTTTTTTCACTCTAGTTAGAGGATAGAAAATATGGCTCTAGTGATGGGTGGGAAATCTTTCTCACTAAAAGGTTGTCACAAGTATTTTAGATATCTTAGAGCACGAATTATCTTGACATGGAAAACTATGCATTATAATAGAATTAAATTTAATTTAATTTAAGTTGAAATGTATGGAGTGTATCTCTCTTACTCATTAAAAATTTAATAAAAATCATATTAAATTCAATTTAAGTTGAAATGGATGGTGTATCTGTTTTAGTCATTAAAAAAATTAATAAAAATCATATCGTATGGTATATCAGACATGCTAATTTTTGTTGACCACGATAATCTATTTCAATTTAATTTTTTGTTTTGATGGTTGGATACTTAGTAGAATAATCAATTCTCACTAGTTGTCTTGTTTTCAAGAAGATTCTCTCTACATAAACCAACTTAACTTTATAATAGGGAAAGATTCTGAAGTGAAAATGTTACTAAGGAAAAGGTTCTAGGAAAGACGGGACACCAAAAATTGTAGCTTCTAAACTTCACAAACTATAATTTTATGGAATCATTTTTGCTAGAGAACAATGCTCCTTCCACAAATTTTGAATTCCTAGCTCTGCATGTTTCTTATCGATGTTTTTTGTTGGGTTTATTTATATGAATGCATGTGTATTATTTTGTTGGTTATTTTTGCTAGTTCGTTTACATGTATCTTATTCACATAGATCTACATTGTTTTCCCAACATTTGATATAAAAGTTAACATGGGATTACTCTTTCGTGGCACAAGGAATGTGAATTTTGTTTGTTGGGAAGAATGCCATTTTGGCCTCATGAAATCAGAGAGAAATCGTTTATCAAGTGAGAAATCGAGTTTGTGCTAGTTGACCATAATGATGCTTGAGTTTGTACATGGTAAACTACCATTAGTAACAAAAGCAATGAGAGAATAAGAAAAGATCTCGGTTAGGACCTTACCAATTCAAATTCTATACATTGGTACGAAGGGATGGTTCATATTCTATAATCTTTCCTCGGGTTCCAACAATGACAACATGTATCCTTCAGACACCCTAAAGCAACTGTTGGTTTCAGTATCTTGCTTTTCCTCATCCTTGGACAGGCATCGATGCTTATCGTGGGATGGCTGGCATGATCAGTAGTAATATATGCAGAATGAAGAAACACATGACCATCATGAGATCGCAAGTCTGTGTATCTTGAAAAAGGCATATTGTATATTAAATTATGGTCCAAATCCATTTAGTGGTTCAGTAAAATTGCAAAAACATGCTTCAAATATGTTACCATCTCTTGCAATTCAAAATCAATAAACTTAAAAAAAATTGCCAACATAAAACATATACACATTTAAAATAAGAAAATAAAATCGTTGTGAGAGACAATTTTGTTTTTACTAACTTTCATTAAAAATACAAAATAAAAAGATGAAGGTATGATATGGTTGGTCTCTTATTCTCGATTGAATCCCAAGATTAATTGTGTTGTTAATCAACACATAATTTTAGTGCCATAGTCCTATCCTTGAGTTGCAATATTTCACTATGTGTTTTATATGAATTTCGATGTTGGTTGTCCAACATTTTGGTGAAAATATCTCACATTCAATTCAGAAATTTATCTTACTAAGTTTATTATGAACCTTTGAAATGTGATGGTTTAATAGAAATATTCTTTTGTATAGAAACTAATGTAAAATTGAAAATGTTAAACCATTGGCCTCATTATAATGCTTATTTTGGAAGTATGCCTCCTTGGTGATACAAATTGGGCATTATAATGCTTATTTTGGAAGTATGCCTCCTTGGTGATACAAATTGGGCAAATAATTCCTTGCTTAGAATCTCAAAATAGAGGTCAATATAAATTATGCCAATTTGATTAGGCCCTTTGTTGAATAAATTCTATCCACATAACTCAAATTGAATTCGACATAATAATGGAGGCTCAAAAATGGTAGTAGAAATAATTTTGTATTTGATTTTTTTTTAATGATATCCACTGATAAACATGGAATTGAATAATTATTATAATAGTATAATAAATGCTTTGTATAATGGAAATTTTTTCTAACAAATAAACAAATACTGATTAAAGTGATAGTCATATTCTTAAAAAGCATCACCTTCTATTTGTTTTGATAGAAGTTGCAAGATTTATGCTGGCTTTGTTACAAATTGCAAGATTTATGTTGGCTTTGTTGATAAACTTATAGCCATAATTACAATGAAATGATAGCAAATTAAGTGAGGTCATATCAAAAGGCCATAGTACAAGGCACACATATTTTGGCATTGGGAGAAGAAGGTAGACACCTCCCAATGACATATCTTCTTCTATAGCGCTATGATCCAACGCTTTGCTAGGAAATATTTGAAATCACACATGAATTATTAGTGATTGTCAATCATCAAATATCCCACTTTTGAAATCACACATGAATTATTAGTGATTGTCAATCATCAAATATCCCACTTTAGTTTCCTTCTTCTCCCCCAAAAAATTAAAAATCAGGAAGTCTTATTTAATCAAGCACTAAACACTAAAAGAACATACTTCAGTAACCTGCAACCTTTCCTAAGTCAACGTAGCCTTCTGGTAAAACTACAAGTTGAATGTGACACAATGAATCCCACACGTAGAATGAACATGTGCCATTTGATATCATTGGTTCATGTAGTAGATAACATGTATACATTTAAAAACACCCATCAAACTATTTATAAATTATACAAGTATTTTGGAGATGTAGTGGATAACATGTATACATTTAAAAACACCCATCAAAATATTTATAAATTATACAAGTATTTTGGAGGAAAATCTATTTTGAGGATGCAAAAATATGAAAAAAAAAAAAAAAAAAAAAAAAAAATTTATTTTCGTAAAATCAATGGATGACACAAAATCAAAATCTTTGTTGGGAAAACAAATTGAGTGTTGGGGAAGTGGAAATGGTTTGGCATTCTAGTGAAGACAAATCGATAAGGTAATGTATCCTCTAAGATGAGATCTTATATTTCTCCAATAGGATGAATAATAATGTTATAAATGTTAAAAATTTCATGGTTCGGTTACAAAGTTAACTTTCTTGATGCGGGAAAGAGTCTAAACAAAACTCATCTACAACCTAAACTATAGGATGGGTCGTCGTGGATAGTGCAGGTTTTCTGGTACGGGTCATGCAGATAACATGGGTTTTCATGTTACAGTGATGCAAATAATGTGCACACTGTTGGTATTGAGGTAATAGTCACTTTATTTCTGTACAGGATTGTACAACCGGTTACAATAATATTGAGGTGCAGATGTAATTTGTGTTTTTTTTATTTGGGTTATTTTCTTTGTAAAGGAACTTTTGTAAGATTTGAAGTTATTTGAATGATAATTGATGTTTAGTTGATAACTTAGTTGTGATTTAATTCAATAAGTGATTTATTTGAAATTAACTATCAAATATTGGGTTAAAGGAAATTTCAATAAATCATTTAACAAATAATAAAGATTAAAATTATGCCTCTCTCTAAAAAGATTTTTATATCTAAATCTCATAACA
Organism: Picea abies; assembly: GCA_900067695.1. Lineage (NCBI taxonomy): Eukaryota > Viridiplantae > Streptophyta > Pinopsida > Pinales > Pinaceae > Picea > Picea abies. Next base: position 3,045 of record CBVK0101122244.1, on the reverse strand, counting down.
ATTTTCTCATATCCATCTTCAGTGATTAAAAAACCACAATAAATCACTTGAAACAAGTAACACTTTCTCGTGATGCAAGATTTAAATCCATATTCCATATAATTTATAAAAAGCTAAAAGTCTTCCAAAAGACAATTCTTCCACATCTTCAGAATTAACAATAGCCATGCAGATAGACAAACCAACCTAGCCATATATAGAATCCTGGGGGTTGTTTGTGTCAATGGTCTCTCCAAATAATAACCAATCCCATGACCAATCCCATGATAATCTTTCCTTTTCTTATCCCATGATCATCTTTCCTTTTCGTATGAACCATAGCTTTTCAACTTCACATGGTATTCCTATTAATTGGGGGACACATTCTCTTCTCATCATTGATGTCCTTTTCCTTAAATTCCTCTCACCCACTCACATAATACACTTGGCCATCGCCAACCATTTTATCTTCATATTGAAAGCCATGATCCCACAATTCCAACCACTCAACCACTTCAGGATGTATTCTTTTCCCTTTAGAATTAGGTTGCATATCTTCAGAACTGAACAACGGATAGGGTGACAACTAGGTTCTCTACGGAATTGTCGTACATGGCATCATCTCTAATCCCTACACCTCCTTTACTGGATTTGAAATCACCAGTATTAGATCCTATTACACCGGATCAGATACGAAGGATTATTTTTAATTTCCCAAAAAGTATGTACTATTTTTTACTATACATACTAGGGGTCTTTATCAGAATTTACTGTGTAAGTAACTTTGGAATTATATATTTGATGGGTTGGACAAGTTTTCTGACACCATACTTTTTAAATTTTTAAATTTCTAGGCGCCCTTCTAGGACCGACTTCTAGAATCTACAAAACTTTCGTACTCTTTCTTTAGTTTTAGTGCAACTTATTTTAATATAATTAATTTTTTTTTTTTTGAAAAAACTTCTAGGACCGACTTCTAGAATCTACAAAACTTTCGTACTCTTTCTTTAGTTTTAGTGCAACTTATTTTAATATAATTAATTTTTTTTTTTTTGAAAAAAAATATATTGAAATTTTAATAATCTTATAAAATTTCATATATTGATAATACAAAACTCTTTTAAGAAAAAAAATATATTGAGATTTTAATAATCCTATAAAATTTCATATATTGATAATATAAAATTTTTGATAGAAATTATCAATTACATCTAATTTATATCCTTCAACTATTTTTAAAAAGATTGATCTCATCTACAAGTACTCATCATCTATGTTTTTATAATTGTAAGTCTTTACACTAACATATATTTTTTTGATCATTGCATAAATTTTTTACAATCATAAATTAGCATACAAAGTATTAATTGCATTATTTAACATAGTTTAATTTTTATAATAAATCACACATCATTGATATCATTCAAGTGTACTAAGTATGGAAACAATTAATCTTATAAGTATGTGGCATTCACATCGTCACAATTATAATAATTTATAATTATATCACTTCATCATTCCAAATATATATTTATTTTAAGTTGTTTACAATCGCTATGTTTTTAGCATCATAAATAGTCTTAATGATCTCACAAACTTTATTTAAAAATTTAAAATATACACGTAGATTTCCAGCACTAGCATAACCCTTTCTAAGTATTATGTTGCAATCATTTTATGTTAAAATGGATTTAAATTTCTCAGTTCCCCCAATAAAAATGGCAAACTCATTCATATGTTTATATTACATTGATTTCCATAGACCAAATTGAAAAAAACTAAGCACTAATCAAATAATTCTCCAACCCTTTGGGCCTATAAATTAAAGGTTTGTACTTGTACCAATATCCAAATACCCTTTGGGCCTATAAATTAAAGGTTTGTACTTGTACCAATATCCAAATTTCTTGGTAATGGCATTTTGTGATGACCTTTTATGCTTTGCATGTAGCAAGGCTCCATCCATATAAAATATAATTTATAATTTATTTAATACATATCTTGTAGCAAGGCTCCATCCATATAAAATATAATTTATAATTTATTTAATACATATCTTGTTTTTGTAAGTAAACATATACAAATCAGTGGTTAGTATTTTTATTTGTATTATGCAATTTTTTTTTTATGTAAATCTTAATACAAATGTGGTATGGAAATTTATTGAATTTGTTTTTTTAGTCAATAGCCAATTTCTAAAAGATTCACTTGTGATCATCATTCTTATATAAAACAAATGTTGAAATTAAGTTATTTATATCTATCTATATTTATCTATAATTTAAATAGTTATCATTTGTATTACATGAAACTTTTGGATTCATTGTACAATAAGTCAATTCAAATAAAAATAAATTTTAAATTGTTTACAATCACCATGTTTTTAGCATCATAAGTAGCCTTAATAATCTCACAAACTTTATTTAAAAATTTGAGATATACATGTGGATTTCCAACACGAGCATAACCCTTTCTATGTATTATGCTGCAATCATTTTATGTTAAAATGGATTTAAATTTCTCCTTTTTAAATCTTGCTCCCCCCAATAAAAATAACATACTTGTTCATATGTTCATATTGCATTTATTTCTATAGATCAAATTGAAACACACTAAGTACTAATCAAATAATTCTCCCACCCTTTGGGCCTATAAATTAAAGGTTTGTACTTGTACCAATATCCAAATTTCTTGGTAATGGCATTTTGTGATGATATTTTATGCTTTGCATGTAGCAAGGCTCCATTCATATAAAATATAATCTATAATTTATTTAATACATATCGTGTTTTTTCAAGTAAACATATACAACTAAGTGATTATATTTCTATTTGTATTATGCAAATTTTTTATGTAAATCTTAATACAAATATGGTATGAAAATTTGTTGAATTTTTTTTTTGGGTGAATAGCAAATTTTTAAAACAATGCACTTGTGATCATCATTCTTATATAAAAAAAATGTTGAAATTAAGTTATCTCTATCTATCTATAATCTAAATAGTTATCATTTGTATTACATGAAACTTTTGGATTCATTGTACAATAAGTCAATTCAAATAAAAA
>CBVK0101122239.1:0-19536 GCA_900067695.1 Picea abies | reverse complement strand
CATTAAGTGTATAACAAAATTACATTCACATATATATACAAGCCATAGAAATAGCCTTATGTATATTATTAGATGAAAAAGTACCCATAATTTCAATACATTATATGCATCATTACATGTTCAGCTATATAATATACATCTAACTGTCTTATAAAATTATTACATGACATGAATTTCTTTTAGTATTCTTTTGTGCTTTCTAGTTCTTAAGCAAATCATCAATTTCCATGTCTTCGTTTACTGGGTGCTCTTCAACAGATGATGTTGTTTCAGTCCTTTCATGCCAAGTATGTTTGGTCTCATACCCATAACGTGGATGCTGCTATGAGGGGCCATCACCTAAAAAAATAAAAAATATTAAATTTATATGGCCAATTTTTAAATATCATTGAAGTAGTTCATTATATGGCCAATTTTTAAATATCATTGAAGTAGTTCATTAATATTAAAAAAAAACTATGCAATGTAATTATTTAGCTGGTCCTCTATTCGGCACCATTGGAATGGTTTCTGGCCTAATCACCTGATCTTCAGGTCAAGGATGATCATCTATAGCATTCTATTCCATTGAAACATAAAAATTTATAAGTACAAAATTATTAAGTATATGATTAATATATAGACGTTTTACCATCATGGGCCTTAGTGAGAGGAACATCTTGGGGCTGTACCTCACTGGGATGGGGCTATTGGGGAGCACCATGATCTTCTGGTTGTGTTTTACTATCAATGCTCTCTTGTCCAGTACTAATGGTTTTGTTGATAGTGTTTCTACCCTTATTAAAACAAAGTAAGACATTAAATTATGGATGATATCAAACATTTACGTATTTTATAAGTAACAAAAGGTTAATGTCGACTGATTTTTATTTACCTTCTCCCACAAATTGGATATTGGGGTCTACCCCATGCTTTTCCTATGATCAACCATGACTTTAGAACCATACTTGTAACCAAGTTGGAGGTATTCCTCTGTGGTTTCAGTTCCGAAGTCATCGCCCTACATTGCATAAGGGTACGGTTTTTTAATTTTTTTGGCTGCAATTACTTTAAAGTTGTAAGGTGATACAAATAACATTCTTAATATGTTTGGGTACTGATGATTCATGATAATAACCTCGAGTATCCACCCTAGCCTAGCTTGTGTTGGCCATGTTTGGCAATCCTTTGTTTGGTTGCCTTCAAAGTGTCAGGTAGCCTATCATCAAAATTTTCAAGTATGTTATATATAACCACACTTTTATTTAGATCTAATGAAGAATAACGCTAGTATTGAATTCAAAAAATTGTAATTTACCTTGGTGTACTAGTTATTTGTTCTCTTGATTTTTTCAAAATCTTCTCTTTTGCATCATCAATGTTCACCTTCCACTCCCTCTCTGGAATTGAGGGAGGATGCTCCTACCTAGGATTTCTTTCCAAGCTTCGTCTATAAACATCTCGTGTATATTTTAAATATTCACCCGCTGCAGATGTGACCTCTTTTGTATTGAACGTGTCTACACCAAAGAGGCCTTCAAGATAATCCATAAGTTCCTTTTTGAGGTTGGAATTCTAGAAATTCCACCCCATGCGTAAGGTTGCCCCAAAAACAGACAAGACCTTGCTCTCTACGTGCCTATAAAAAAGGTCATTTCCTACACACAAAAAGATATGATCGTTCATTTAAAATTAATAATCTATATGATTTATGTATGAGGAAAACATTAGAGGATTAAAATATGAATTAAAAATACATGGGAGTCTCGATTATTTTAATGGAAGTCCATTATTGTAGACCAAAAATGTGCATGGAAGGGTCCTTGTGCTTGTCACATGTCTAGCTCCAGGAAATGAAACCATCTCAACCACATCACTATGATCCTAATCTCTTCCACCATCTCTAAACTCTGATCGAGGTGTGGATGCCTATCGCTGCATTTCATGGCTCCTATCTAAATGAGGTGTGGAAGATAGATAAGTAAGTAGTGCTCTAGCAGTTGTATGACAACCTGCATCAGGACTCTGTAGCGCCACTACTACCAACACCAAGATGAAAAGTCTCCAAATATTCCTTTATAAAAAGGAAAATGTTTTTTCATGAGATAATGTAAAAGTTAAAAAATAAAGTATCATAATTCAACATCTGAGTGCATTAAAAAAAAAAAAATTATGGTTATTACCTTATATGTGTTAAGTTGTGACATAAGGAGCTTGATCCTTTCTTTGACATCCGAATTTTATTCTGGACGATCTAACAAGCTGTATCACCCGTCTACAAGATTCTAAGCAATTAATCATTCATTAAATACATACATAATAACAATTTTGTTTTAGCATAATTTCATTGATTTTCATTTACACAATTCTTCTACATTTTCTCAATGATAAATCTAAATAACATGATGAAATATGTAATATGTTAATTCTATCATTTAGAACTTAAAACAAAAGTATATACAAAATATCAATAACCAAATACCACCGAAAAATACCTCCTCTTTAGCTTATCGAAGCTCATCAGTTGTAATGTAGTCCTGGGTGCTTCCAAGCATTCTTTTCCCGCTTTCCCAGAGTGAAACAATGGAATCCTCCCTACCAACTACGAGCCTAGCCGACTTCCTAGCTCCAGGAAACCTTTTGGTTTCTTGGCCCTCCGTGCCCGTGACTCCAAGAACAGCAAAGCACAAATGCTCAAAGAAAACTATCACAAGAATTATATCTTCCAAGAATTTCACAACCTCTCATCATGCTCAAACCTCTCCATTCTCCCTTCCTCTCTACTTCTTCTCCCTATTTATCAAGTTTCCATACACACTTCCCCAAGTCTCCTCAACCCCCTCATTATTATCCATCAACCTCCCTTTTCTAGATATTTTGGGAAAATATTAAAATAAAACTAAATAAAACGACTTGCATTAAACAACAATAAATAAAATAAAAAGTCTTTATTCTCATGCTAGATAATAAATGTTATTTGATAATTTTCTCCAAAATGTACATAACACTCCACCATGCTCATCTAATTCATCACACGTACCATCTATCAAAGTCGAGAAAGTATTTAATGCTTCTAGATATTTGTATGCAATATAATTTACATATTCAATAAACATTCAACTAAATAGTTAATAACTCACTTTAATAATTAATACATTAATTACTTATACTAGTGTACATGGGTAGGGTATGTGTGCGTAGCTAGCAGACACATATCTCATGCATGTACTAACAATAAACAATCATTGCTTCTAGTGCATAGTTCCTATATGATCACCAAGACATGTAGGACATCAGATCAAGTAATGTATCATTTAATAATCTTAACGAACTAAATTACACCAATTCATCAATAACTCATTGTCACACTTAAAATATCAATAGAAAATCAAAGAGGGTTTTAAACATGGTAGGAACCAAGTGAGTAAACAATAGTGGCATCTCTAATCCCCAATCAGTATTCTCAACTTACATCAAAGCATCTTTCCTTCCTAACCTACTTCCATATTCCATCCTATCCTTTCCTCTGTTGGACTAAGCTGGAGCGTCAACTATATTTACCTAACTCCAGATAGAACCCATAAGTGGAAGTGTCATACATCTTGACCAAGCTTCCCCAACATGCAACTAGCAGTCGTCATCACACGTCTAGGGGAGCGTGACTTCACACAGCCCTCCCACGACTCTAGGTTTCGGAGGATAAACGGTGGGAAATACCTCGACCCCTCCTCATAGAACTAGGGTCCACACCCTATAGCGAGCCATACTGTGCAACTACTATTCTTAGAGTCACGTCATCAAACATCCACTCTGGGTAAGTTGTGCATCCTGTCAAAACCACACTTACCATAGATCATAGTAATATTTCAAATCATAAATTAAAGAGTAAGTACAACTTATAACATACAATATCTTCATGATGTCCACTACATCCCAGTTACCTCAATACTATAGTCATTTGGCTATCACATAGCTCATCATCCTGTAGGTTAGTTCACCAATAACACATACTGATGCAGATACATCACAAATTTCTATAAGAATCCATATTTGCATCGACTCTCAATTAAGAAATGTATTCCTATTTACATCATGCATTGCATATATTATACATTCACAACATAACTGGAATTGGTATACATGTACTGAACTTACCCATTTTAATTTTCATGTTCAAATAATCAAATAACTATCTTGTCATGAGCATATATCATGTAACATACAAATAAGTCTAGAGGTACACATCTCAATGTCTAACAAAGTCTAACTGACTCCAAACAAATGTTAAACTTTGAATTATTAAGATTAGTAAACAACAATGTTCTAACTACCTAAGGTCAAAATATGGGGCGTTACACAAGCTAACAAGTTCCTTGTTAGCTTTAATGATCTTTTTTCTTAATAAGAGCGTCAGATCAATGCAAGAATAAAACCCCTCCTCATTGGCGGAATCATGATCCACATGGCCTACTGACTACATATAATTTCAAAAAAAAAAATGTTATTTCAATAAAATTATATAAGAAAATAATAAAAACAACATAAAATGAAAGTGGAAATTGATAATCATTTACATGTTCTATGGCTGGCCCTTTTCCATGATCCTCCTGCCACATTAAAATATAATTAGAACCCCCAAATTTTTAAAAAATTGTTAATGATAACAAAAAAACAATTTTAAAGATAATATTTACAACAATGTTAAAGATAATAAAAAAATATAATGCAATAAGTAGAGGTTTCTTAAAGAGGTGTTGCATAAGAACCTACACACTATTAGTCAATGTTTCTATTTGATTCAAATGGTAATACACTAATAATTGTTCCCTGGGAGCTATCTTTTTTATTGCGCATAGGACTACCCGATTCTCTTCACATCCGTCATATATGCAATTCGGTTGTTTGTTTGTTGTCCCGGGTCATGTGCTATTTATAAACCCTGCGTTATTGTTGGAAGCTTTAGGTCTTCCATCAATATAGATAGTCTCTCCCTTATTTTTATCCTTGTTTATTAGTTGTATATAATTTGCGGCGAGTGCATATCTTCACATACTTCGCATGTACCGCACCAACAACATCCAGTCGTTATAATTGTAACACGGTCTGACATAGTCCTTCAATTCAGTTACTGTATTGTATTTTACAATTATTCCATCCATGGAAAATAGCCCCAAGCCATGCAGGGAGGATGGTGCAATGCGATATCTCCTATTGTTGACAACGAAGTCAAAATCTATAGGAGGTAGTTCCTTAGGTACCCATTGTTTCACCATATGCTTATACCTGAGTGGACCACCTAGGTCTCCTATGCTCTCATCATCATAAGAGCATGATCCTCCCTTGACAAGAAAAAAATTTATGCGTAAACAAAATTTTATTCTTACTTTTTCACCTATGGTCCTTATTTGCTTATCATATCTATTAGATGCAGTCGCATTTTTGGCCTCTATTTGTCCTAAGATTTCCTCATTTGATGAAGAAATATCTGACAGGTACCTGTTTGGTTGTAACTTCTGTTGCATGTGCATGTGTTATTAGTTAGTAGTCCATCATCATATTCACAGTTCTAAATACAATTTTTATATCTTTAGTTTTGCATGCACAATTAGACTAGGGTGCAATTACCAATATTACTGGTCAACCACCTAATTTAATGTGGTATCCCTCTTGATTTTGGACATATTAAGGACATACTAAAAATGTGAAAACACTAAGGACATGATAAATTTATCATGTGGATCTAAGAAAAAAATAGTATTAAGGTTGTTGTTTGTTGGATTTGTGCAAAATGAACCTAAACAAAAAATTCTGACTTGAAATTGAGCAATTCCATAAATTTTAGAAATGATATAGAAAAAATAAAATACTAGACTTGGATAACCCAACTAGGCACCCTCTACTCAAGGAAGATGAACCACACGACACAAAACACCTCTAATTTTTGCAAACCCCCATGTGTTGCATTGTCAACTCCCATAAGGCCATCCTAAACCCCAATACTATAGGGAAACGATAATAGTTTTGTAGGAATAAAAGAAACCTAGGGTTGAACATGGGACATAACAACATGAAACCCATATTACATACAAAAATAAAACACACAAGGATAGATCCAAACCAAGAAACATGTTGACAAGGAAAACACATACTTTTCTATGTGCTAAAGACCAACTCGAAAAGAAAAAACATATGGACAAATCCAATTTGAATAACACTATCACTAGGAAAACACAGCCCTTTATATGTGCCAAATACCAACAATTCCAACCAATCTACCAGTGTATGCAAGAGGTAGAAATGAAACTACCCACAATCCTATGGAAAAACAACCCTCCTTCATGAAATGTTTTACCACACATCGACAACCACTACAAAAAACCACAATCGAGACCAAACCCATGAGAGGAATGAAAAACATGGAACACCAACCAAATTCTAGAGTGCACCGTGATCACCAAGACAACCACAAAAAAACACCATAATCAAGACCATAACCATGAAACCCATGGGAAAAATAGAGCACTGATAAAATTTTAGGCTATGCCACAATGAGCACAATTCATGGCCCACTAAATTCTACATTACACCATGATATCTAAGAAAACCACGACCAATCACCATATTAGAGACCATATATAGGAAACTACATAGTGCACCACAACAACCAATATAACCACAACCATATATCACAGTTGATAATACATCTAAAAAACCCATGACAAGAACACACCACCCACCAAATTCTAGGCTACACCATGACAGGCACGGACCACCAAATCCTGACAATAACAAAAACACATGCTAAACCATATTGTATGATAAACCCATGGAATTAAATAAGGACTTAAGGGTGGAAAGGGAAGTGGTGGTAAGATAGGGTATCTACCTAGTCCACGTTTCATGATAAGTGACACATATTCCACGTGCATTTGGATGCATGGGCATCATTCATGAAGATGTTATGATGAATCTTTTTTGCATTTAGTCTAAAAAATAAGGAAGAGGGTGGCCGTAGCTGCACTAGAAGAACAATTGCATGACAAGTATGAGGAAGAGGGTGGCCATGCTTCTGGTGATCTAATCAAATCAAAGTTTGAGCACATGCTTGAGATTGAATAACTATGGTTTGATGCCCCTTTGAATTTGATGGTGGTAATATGATCCAAACGAATCCTTATGAGGACAACCCATTATTTCTATATTGCAACATCAACCTAGACAATGAGTTCTATGAGCATTCCATGGCCATTTTCAACCCAACAACGAACCCTCCCATTTTCAAAAACTAGATTTGTGATGGTGCCTCAAGTTTCATGGACAAGTCAAATGAGGGATGTGTTCCCTTGGCATATGAAGATAATGTTTCTTCCCTAGAAGAATAACTTTCTATAAGTTTTGGAGCCAATTGGAAGGATGGAATAGACATAGAAATAAGTTTGGTTTATTGTTCTAATTCAGATATACTAGAAGATCAATTAGAACCTCCATATGTTGGTGGAAATGATGGACACGAATACACCTCTAGTGTCTCTGAGAGGCATACTCTATGGTTTCTATGAGAGACATACTCTTTGGTGTCTGTGAGAGGCATACTAAGATTACCATTGAAGAGATGGAAGAGGATTGCCCATGTGTTGTTATGTGTACTACAAAAGACCAATAAGCAAATGGAAATAGTGACCATGATCTCTTTGGTGTCCTTAAGATTGAGGACAAGGATTTTGGACAGTTTATTGAGGTAAAAAAAGTGTATGTTGATCTTCTTGATTCTCTTAGTGAAAACATTGATTTACAACTCAACAATAATGGGTCTTATATTGTATATTTTGAAGGCTCTCCTACTTATGATATATGTTTTGGTTGGAATGGTGAAGAATGCATGCCTTCTCTGGTTGAAAGTTTGGTCTCCCAATCATGCAATCATCTCCATAAACTCGGTGGTGATGAAACCTTAATGTTGCATGTTGACCAATGAATGACAATGGAGGATCCCTAGACACAAAAATAAATGAGGATAATGATATTCCTAATTTCTGGGGTTGATATCATGGAGCTGGAACACATTAAATTGAATGTAATACTATTGTAGGGACAAAAAACAACATAATACTAAGCACTCCATGCACAAACACAACACCCATGATGACGGAGCTAAATCTTTTCCAAATTTGTTCTTCATTAATCGCTTTCTTCAAATTTTATGTGGCTCCAATCAGAATATAATCCAACCCATTCAATAGATATTTATGCTCTATTTTTATCTATTGTTCTACTTAAAATATCTAAAAACTCAAAACAACCTTTTGTTTATTAATATCCACTCGCCAAAAATTGACATTCTCGTGCAGACCTCTTCCACTAATTCTATCGGATATTCATGAAACTCTCAATTAGTTTCTCTGCCTCTAATAATCCTGCCCATGAAATAGAGAGCATTCCCATGTTTTTCATCTACTAATCCACTAAAAATAGATTATCTCAAAATGAATTTATTTTTATAATTATATTAACATACACGCTAAAAATAAAGGTCTCTAATAGTAACTTTCAAAAGCATGCCTATATTTTTGGCAGTACTAAAATGAAGGCTATGTGCTTGGCTTTCATATATGTGTGTGTGTGTGTGCACACCAGTCTAAACAAGACACAAGGACACAAGACCACATTCCAATTCATATTATGCATGATTCTTTTTCAACAAAATTTTATTTGCATCAGAAAGACTGTAGACAAAGTTACAACCATTATATATCCATGATTCTATTCCATAAATCATGCATGTTTTGACTTGAAAGTTGAAGGGAATATCTCAACAAAAGACATCATAGTCGTGGACCTAGAAAATCCTTCTGATAGATGTAAGGAGTGAAAAAAGGTCTTTTTTTTCTTTTTGAAATGCTTCTTATATTTACAAGAAAATATTTACAACCACACCCACAAAGTTTTTTGAACCCAGATCTTAGCATTAATACAAGCCCAATCACCTCGATGTTTTCCGATAGACCACACTCCCATGGAAAAAAAGGTAACACAAATATCGGCTAAGGGAGACACAATAGATTCAATCTTCCTGACTTGAGAGTAGCACCGATTCATTCCTCAAAAGCGTATCCTTATTTGGGTTAGAAAGTATGGTGTATACATAAGTGGAATAGCTCAATGAGAATTTGGTTCATTTCCAGACACTACTTCCCAAGAGCTACCTAATAGCTACAAGAGCACATCCTCATTATCTTCACTAATCAAATAAGAAATCTCCAAGAGAAGAAAAATTTCCAAATGCAATAGTGAATCAATCATAAAATTGTTGAACTTATCTAGAAATATAATGACACAATTAAATCAATAAAGGATCCATAATGTAATTCAAGAAGAAAAAACTCATTTATTCAAGAAATTGGAGAAACTCCAAATATTATGGGGTGTACGCTCAACCTATAGGCTATAAATATGTATTAGAGAGAGAAAACGTGCAAAAAAAATAAAAAGGAATGAAATTTTTTCTTAATGAGATATGTACTAGAACATGGCACCTTGATCAAGGTTTCATTGAACTCTGGGCAACCTAAAACTATGCTACCAACAATGAAAAATAAGAACTGGCAATGGGGGCCAACAAGGTTTTGGGTATACAAATCACCCCCCAACATTATGCATATGAGAAACAATTTAGTAATTCCATTGCAAGAATCAAAAGTAAACCACCATATGTAATCAAACTTGGGAAGGCCAAGGGAAACACTAGAAAAGGTAAGGTTAACCATAAGGGGCTCTTTGTTGACGTTGGAGGAAATAAGATATGAAGATTAGCTAAAAGAGTAGGTATAAGCACTAACAATGTAGTAAAGGCTTCAAGGCTACATCAAGGTTTAAGTGTGGCAAAATATGTGAGAATTATTAGCTTCGCATGTATTCGTTGTTCTAAATTACTGATGGACATTATGAGAGGGAAAGTCTTCCCTTAAAATAGTTTTCTAGCGTGAATAGTGACCAATATCAATTTAATTTCCAAACCTTCCGACTATGTGGCGTTCTTTCAAGTTTTATGTGCTACAAAACATGAATACCATTGTAGATTATCATGCAAATAGAGGGGCAAATTTAGATGGGGTGGCCTACATTTAATAGGTAGTGATGGCTTAGAAGTCTGCAATTATTCTTAAATTCAGGCAGCGTATAAATGAGGAGTATAGAAAGGGATGAAGGGAAAAAGTAGAGCAGAGCTAGCAGCGATGAAGACAAGGCACAAAGAGCATGGCATTATCTAGTGATGGCTCCCCGAAGGTGTAGATCCTTTCAACTCTTTGTTTGCAAAAGATGTGGAGACATTGAAGAGGAAGTAATTGAATTGCAAGTTGAGAAAAGGGAGATGTGGGCAATGACCACGGACAATAAGCATATACAAACGACTAGTTGAGAAAGTGTAATATACCTTATGGTATATTGCATTTAATTTTGTTTGTATTAATTATACAGTTAATGTAAAGTAACACCCATTATCTAAAGGGGTGACTATATTCATTCATGTGTATTTATACACTAGTGTGAACCTAATATACATATTTTTATATATCTCATGTTCGCTTCCAGCAAGTGTTGAAAGAAATTGCACGCCTAGGAAGCAAGGATTACTAACATTAAAAATGGCCAAAGGGAACCAAGCCTCCCATTATCACTAAACTCGTGTGATAGTTATCATTCACCATCAATTTTTAGTGAAGAGGATGAAGAGATAAGAGAAAGAAAAGTCATGTTTATAGTGTTAAACACCTTAGAAGACAACAACAAGCACCAAAAACAAGGCCTAACCTGAGTGTAAATTCAAATAATAGGTCTAGTTTGCATGTTAAGTTTTTATGTTCTCATGTGTAGCTGTGTTAGTGTATATATTGTTTGTTTTTACATTAGTATTATTACAATTAAGAAAGTGTGTCTGAGTGTATTGTCAATATGTTAGCTTTGACCATTTTATAAGAAAGTTGAGAAAATATAAGGGTGTAACAAGGGAACTGGTAAAAGTGGAAACCTACATGTATAGTCATGGTACTGATGTTGTGCTTGTAGAATTTTCAATCTATAAATATTTTGTTCTTTGCTAAAATAAATTCCATAAATCATTCATGTCATAATGGAATATAAGATCATATCATAGTTAAGTATAGACGCTCAATCAAAATAAATCCATACATATTCACATTTTAATTGATTTCAAAACATTTGAAGTATAATGTGTGATATGAGCACACAAGCAAAGAGACCAAAGACAATATGAACAAGAGAGAGAAAATAGAAAGAGACACGTGAAAAAGTGAAAAACACAGACATAAACCACTTATACAAAATTGTGGCTAGCATGATAAGAGAGTATAAAACCACTTGACGAATTCAAACATTGATAATTGAAAAATACAATATATTTTTACCATAAAATGCTAGAGTGGCCAGTAGTTGCCCATTAATTCTCATCATTTCCTCCTTTCTTCGAGGAAAATGTACCCAATGTTTGCTATTCAAGGGAGGTTACACCCCTTTCAACGAAGTAAGAAATAATTTCTTAGCTTTGTGCAGTTGAGGTCTTGGTTTGGACCCATGTGCGTGCTAAAAATGGAAGACATGCACTTGAGGTAGAATACCATGTCAGATGCCACAGGTTCAACAAAGAACATTGCTAGAGTTCCTCCTTTCCAGGGAATAGAACATCTAGAAGGAAACTGAAGCACTGGTGTAGAATATATCACTTCTCTAATTTTTTTTCTTTTTGGCTATCTACCTTCTGTTTGTGGGCTCTTATCAATGTGCTTATTATTTCATGCATTTCATTAAAAGTTTAAAAAATATCAAATTTATAGGTGCAAAGTGATAACACAAATTAAAATATAGTCGACAGGTCACAATAGAGTAGTAATAGAATTCAAATGCACAAGAGAATTTCTCTAAGAAAGTCCCAAAAAGAAGCTTCTCCACTTTGTTAGTGAACCCTCCAATACATGAGATTTGAGTGAGAATCTAATTCCAAGAATTCTCCTCTAGAACATAAATGCAACCTAGAATTTTCCTCTTAAAATAATAAAAAATCACTTTTTGCAAGTGCACCAGTTTTGAAATTTGGGTATGGGGGTGCATGTGAGGCAGGAAAAAAGAATCTATTATGTTGGATAAGAGTATTCAGGTTTGAATTTAAAGAGGAAAAGAGGTTAGTAACCGTTGAAGAGAGGAAAGCGGATTACGTATAGTTGATTTCAGATAGTCATTGAGATTAGGTGTTAAAAGATTGATGAAAATAAATTGTTGAGATAGACTAGTAATGATAATAATAATGGGATTTCATTAAGGAAGAGGGAACACTTTCACAACTCTCAATGCAATCTTACAACTCTCAAGGAATTGGTCAGAATGACATAGGCAGTTTGGGGATATTCTTCATTGGTCATTTGAGGAGTTCTTGGAGGGGTCTATTGAAGGGAAATTTGCTTTTATTCACCGAAATTGGTTTTAATATCTCTAGTTTATAGGTAGCATGGAGAGCCATATCCAACCTGGACACTACCCCTATTGTAAAATAATATAAATCTATCAATTTCTTTGTAAACATGAGGACCTAATTAATGAGAAGTAGGCCTCTATCTTATCATCTATTAGTAGAATCCATGTTCAGGAAGATAATCATAATGCAGGGTCTATTTTTATCATGGCATCTCTATTACAACATAACAGGAAAATCAATTCTTTAAAGGAAGAGTGCATGTGTTTCATTGAGTTCTATAAATATGGGTTTCATTGAGTTCTATAAATATTTCAAGTTTGTAAGGGTTTTGGAAATTAAACCTCATAGCATTACAATATTTTGATTCCCTAAGTGACTCATAAGTCTTTTGCATAGAATATAGACAAAGGAATATAGATCTCTATGTATACCATCAAATATCCACGATGTAGGGAACCCCCACATCAACAAATTTGGGACCAATTAAAATATGCCACATATATAAGGGAGACAAAGAAGGGAGTTGGTTTGGATAATAAAGGGAAAATAAAAAAGACACATGGTAGGCTCAAAAATTGCCATGTCATTATCCAAATAATGAAATGGAAAAAATCCTCCAACCAACACTTGAACTATCTCAACCCAACACAACTGCTATGTAGAAATCCTTCACATCTAGGTTCATGTAGCAATATCTCTGCCTTGTTCTTGTTGTCACCTAAGTTGTTAAAAATATGAGACTATTAGGATTCTGGTAAAATAATAGTCCATGTCAGAAAATTTCAATTATGAGTGTAGGGGTGTTCAAATATTATACTAGATGAGAATACAACTATGAGGAATGGCCAATATGGATACTGATCCTTATTTCCGAAATGAGCAATGTATTAATGAAGAGCTTTGTGTGCATTTAAAACTGTTAAATTCCCACTCAATTATTTTTGGTATTTTTCTTGGTTTTACTGTGTTGGCCTTTCGTCAAACAATTAGCCACTGAAATTTTTATAGAGGTTGTTATGAATTTACTCATTGTTTTAGCAATATGAATTCCTGGGTGTGGAATTTTGACAAACACTTGGATTTTAGGATATTTCACACTGTTTGACTACCCAATTTCCAGTTATGGTATTTTATATGGCATGGATGGCATGGATTCATGATATCCCTCTAATAACATTGTGACCAGGAAAACCCTAGGAACGAAAGTTCAAATTTAAATATGCCCTAACTCAAATCTGCAGAATATCTAATTCAAACATGGTGTTGTAGATCGAATATATAGAATATATCATTCAAACGATGATGCATGTGTGCCCTAGACTTTTCAGAACGAAAATTTTGAAAAGGATAGAGTGAGGAAAATTTGTCGGAATGGAAGTCATTGTTGGTCTAATTCTCTTATCTGTCTCTCTTTGTCTTTGTGGCTCATTGGTGGGGTCACCGCATCTCTTATTACAAGTTGAGTCTCTATGGCAGGCTGCATCTCTATGGCAGGCCGTGTCTCTATTTGGCAGAGGATGCAAGGGTCAGGATGAATGTGAATGGGGTTAGGTGTCGGGTTCTGTTCGAATGGAGAATATATATATGTTATATATGTTACATATATAACATATATATGTTACATATATAACATATATATGTTACATATGTAACATATATAACATATATATGTTACATATGTAACATATATAACATATATATGTTACGTATGTATGTAATATATGTTACATATATAACATATATATGTTATATATTTGTAACATATATATGTTATATATGTAACATACATATAACATATATATGTTTATAATATTTTGATTTTATTTATTTTAAAATATTTTCATTTTATAAATATTTTTGATATTATATGTCATATTTTATATAATATGTTATATAAAATATGAATATATTATATAATATATAGTTTTTGTTCATGATATCAACAAGTGCCCCTGGTGCAGATCTTGGTGGTAGTAGCAAATATTCAAATGAGAACTTTGAAGAGTGAAGTGGGGAAATGTTCCATGTGAGCATCACTTGGACATGGGTTAGTCGATCCTAAGAGATGGGGAATCCTTGTATCAAGGGTGCACTCTGCATGAACATCGAAAGAGAATTGGGTTAATATTCCTGAACTGGGACATGGTGGTGGATGACAATGTTAGGAAATTTGGAGATGTCATCGGGGGCCTAGGAAGAGTTATATTTTATTTTTAATGACTTTCCCACCCTGAAATTGGTTCAAATAGAGATAGGGTTAAACATCTGTAAGAGAACCACACATCTTGCAATGTTTGGTGCCCCCTCGGTAGCCATTGAAAATATGGAGAACCGAGTACCGTCCATGCTCGATCGTACTCATATCTTCCTCCTTGGATTTTTCAATGCCCACTAGGTTAGCGATCTTTATGAGAGAATATCTACCTTGGGCTACCTATTTTATCTTAGCTCTGGACCAATTTGTTAGTTCTCTAATAAGAAAGAAGTTGTTATTCTCTTCTCCACTAAAGAAAATTATGCTAGTGAAGTTCATGTCGGAAAACATCTTCCCTAGATATAGATGATGCTTGATCAACTTTGTGACATTCAAAGTACCATTGAGCTTATTCATAATCCAATGAATCATCAGAAGACAAAACACATGGATATTTGGATGCACTAAATTTGGCAACTTCATGCTCAAGGACAGCTTGTGCCAATCTTTGTTCCTTTAGTAGATCAACAAGTAGTTGTTCCTATAGTAGATCAATAAGTAGATATCTTCACCAAATCTCTTCTAGATCCTTCCTTCACCAATCTAATGACATGCATTAGTATAGGAGCATTGCCATTAAAGGGCCCTTTAGAGGTGATATTTAATTTTCATTCGCTATCAAGAAAGTACCCTAACCCTTGTCCCACTAACCCTTAATCCCTAAATTATATAACTGCTAACCCTTGTAATCTCTAACCTCGAACTCTTATAACTCCTTATCCCTAGCACATGTAATTGATATAATCCACTCCAAAATATGGAAGCTAAGTCCAAGGCCTCGAGGGGAAAAAGGTTGAATTCTAATTTGGTGGGAATATTCTATTAGAAAAATTGTTTCCTTTCTTATATGTTATGGTATATAGTTGATGACATTTAGAAGAATAAAATACAAGGCAATATTGGAAGAGCTCTAGGAAATTTAATATATCTACTAGAACATATGAAAAATAGGGTTTATGGTTTCCATGATGAATTGATGATGGAAGAAAGTGGGTGTGTCAGTGAAATTTGAGGCCATAAACCCTCCCATATCGTTAAGGCATGTGAATAGTCTATCCAAGTCAAATTTCAATGCATACAGATACAGTTTGAAAACATTTCAACGTTGGCCTCATTCACATGTCATTGTTTCCTGCCTCTAGTATCTTGATGGTGTTGATTAAGAAATCAATGAAATAGAGGGATTTTTCATCACAACTATGCCACAGATACATTGTATATACATTAATGTAGAACCTGAAAGCAAAATCAAGAGAGTCTGATGGAAGCCTAAAACTTGCGTCAACCAAATTGGGTACTCTGAAAGAAAATTAGGGTTTATGGTTTACATGATGAATTGATGATGGAAGAAAGTGGGCGTGTCACTAATATTTGAGTCCAAAAACCCTCCCATATATTTAAGGCATGCCAATAGTATATCCATGACAAATTTTAGTGCATACAGATATTGTTTGAAAAAATTTCAACGTTGGCCCCATTCGCAGGTCCCTGTTGTTAATGTCTAGTCCTCGTGCAATTTTTGTTCCTCGTTCATAGTTCCCCGTTCCTCGTTGCTCATTATTTTTGTACAAAACATACTAATGGCATAAAATTTCCCACACAAATATGAAATTAATATTTTCTACATAATTCTTTTGTCTTTTTTCAATGACTATGTAACAAATTTCTATTCTAAGAAGATTCAAATAGGTAACAATATTGATGAAATCTTATACGATCATGATGGTATAAAAATGAAAGAGATTCTCTTGTTTTAAGGAATAATTTATCCTCTATTGAACAAGGCCAATCATGTGAATTTGGAATCTCACATGGCCCCTCCCCTCCCCCTCACAAGACTCTCAATTGATCCCCAAAACCCAATCTATAAAATATAAAATAATCGAAAGCAACGTCCTATTAAGATTCATGCATAGAAACTACATAACCAAAAATTAATGAAGTTAGATGAAATTATGTGTTTCTAAATGATATTTTTATTCTACCACATACTTTACTATATTGGCAACTATTTTCAGGTTTCAAATAATAATTAAACAATGATGTAGGAGCATCGTAAGCAGCCGGTTGGGAGGAGCGCAACACACGTTTTGCACATTTTGAAATGTTTTTGAAATATTAAGAAGAGGATATAAATGTAGTAGCTAGAAGTGTACTTGCATTTATATGTGGTTGTTGTAAACAGATCGTGAGCGATTTTCTCTCATCTGTCGATGTAAAAGGCATTTAAGCCTAGTTAATGAAAGTAGGTAGGTTTGAATTAATAGATTAGACAGTTTAGAAGAGTAAGATGGAAAATGGATATTGACACCCTCACCTTTGTATCATAGTAGTAGTTGTATCATTAGCATAACATAGAAGAAGAGAGTTGTAGCAGAGAGCTAAAAATAAGAATCCATGTACAGGAGCTTTAAATTAATATATGAAGCTTTGAATATGATTTCATGGCGTTATGATGTTTTTTGTTTATACATGGTGAATGGTATGCTTATGGTTGTTTTATTCTCTTTTGTTATGCATTTGTTATGAGGATATACTGTGTATGTATGATTTCATGTTGAATGTTTGAAGTCTAAGAAAGAGAGAGAATGAGTTTCGATTGTTTCTCTTCTCGATGAGAGAAGTTCCTGCAAGGAGTACAATGAAATGTCTACAAGCTGTGCATTGACAAATGTTATGAGTTTTATCTCAGAAAGATCAAGCGAGATATCATTGTTCTCATTCCAGTAGAAGTGCAGATGGAGCATAGAAGCTGTGCAAGGTCTGCGCAAGCTAGTTGAAACCTTAGAATTTACCAGCTAAGGTTTAAGATTTAAGGATTGTTGTTGTGGAGGATGCATAGAGTTGAAAGATCAAATACCTAGAAGTATTTGAAAGTGTGCCAAAAGGAGTGCACACAGGGGTCCTTTTGAGACTTGAGTTGCAAGTGAAATCTCAGGAGGGTCAGCACCTTTGAAAGTACTCAAAGGGAGATAGAGATTGAAAACATCTCGCAGAAGTTAAGTTCCAGTGGAAGAACACTGGTTCATTTCACAGAAGTTGTCAAGGAGGAAACTGAAGTCGTGATAACTTCTTCGAGGATAACGTCTGAAGTCATGATGACCAAAGGATTCTGAGAATATGGAAGGTGGGTAGGGGAGGACGAACCCATCCCTTTGGTATCAGGAATCAACGTGGACCATTGATCGTGATCTATTTTTTGTTGTTAGATCATTTTTGTTGGTTGTGGAGCTTGATTATCTTACTGATTCAGAGGTCCTTGATTTCAGCCGTGTTTATACCCCATGAAGTATTTACACCCCAGAATTATGTACACTCTTCCACATGGGGGAGTGTAGAGGGGGGGTACCCCCTCTGCGGGGTCCGGGGGCCCTATCCCCCCGGCTGGGGGGTCTGGGGGCAAGAAGGCTCCCAGCAGGGGTTCGAGGGCAGCGTCCCCTGATGGGGGTTCGGGGGTGAAGCCCCTGAAGCCAAAATTGCCTTGTAAAAGTATATGTTAATTTCATTGTAAATCTAGACCATTCATTATAAGGTCGCAGATCTAACGATAGAGATTATGTCAGGGTTTTTTTCCCTAGAAGGCAACCCTCTTTTATGAGGGAAATGTATTGCGGCTATGGATGATGGTGAATATTGTATTCTAAGAGAGGAGACTGTGAGAGAAAGAAGAGGAAGTTACAACGGGTTTTGCTGTAGGCTGTATCCCTTCATTTGATGGATAATAATAAAGGAAGGACCTGGCAATTTCTCTGGTGGACGTAGCCCACACTGGGTGAACCATGTAAATCTGTGTCTCTCTTGTATTGTGTGTCTTCTGTGTTTTTTTTCTGCATTTGTTTTATTTTATTGGTTCGCGGTCCTGTTTTTCTAACAACTGGTATCAGAACGTAAGGTAACTCGCAGGAAAAGAGGGTTCCTGGTTCGAGTGGGAGCAATGTCGAAAGATGGAAAGTTTAGGGTCGAGAAATTTAATGGCCAAAACTACCAGTTATGGAAGATACAGATGGAAGACTATTTATATCAGAAGGATCTATTCCTACCATTGAGTGGAGTAACAAAGAAGCCGATGGCCATGAAGGATGCAGAATGGGAGATTCTTGATAGAAAGGCTCTAGGAACGATACGGATGAGCCTGGCAGCATCGGTGGCTTTCAATATTTCAAAAGAAAAGACAACGAAGGGTTTGATGGACGCGTTGGCCAAATTGTATGAAAAACCTTCGGCGTCAAATAAGGTATTTCTAATGAAGAGATTATTTAATATGAAGATGTCAGAAGGTGGGTCTGTTGCAGATCATTTAAATGAATTTAATACGGTTACTAATCAACTAAGTTCTATAAAAGTGGACTTTGATGATGAGGTTAGGGATCTTCTAATCTTGTGCTCATTGCCAGAAAGCTGGAATGGCTTGGTCATGGCTGTAAGTAACTCTATCTCTGGTTCAAATACTTTAAAATTTGATGATGATGTTGGTGTTATCTTTAGTGAGGAAATGTGATGGAAAAGCACAGGTGAGACATCAGTAAATGTGTTGAACATGGAGAACAGGGGAAGACAAAAGGATAGAGGAAAGGGCTCACGAAACCGTGGAAATTCTAGGAAGGGCAGATCCAAATCCAGACTTGGAAAGATAGAGTGTTGGAATTGCGGGAAGAAATGACATCTGAAGAAAGATTGCAGAGCTCCAAAGAAACAAAGAGATGGACAACAGGAGAGAAATCAGGAAGAAAATGTAACAGGTGATGTGTTACAAGATGCTTTGATTCTTTCTGTAGATAATATTTCTGAGTCTTGGGTAGTAGATTCAGGAGCTTCATTT
>CBVK0101122218.1:0-10132 GCA_900067695.1 Picea abies | reverse complement strand
TTCTATGCATGGCCCCTCTACTCCTTATGTGAGTCAGATTAGCAAGCATCATCAAGCTTGCATCCACTAAAAAAAACCATATCAAAAATACGTATATATAAATCCCACTGAAATCCATCATACATACCATGTGTGTAATAATGAAATACTCAATCAAATACAATCCACTCCCTAACTCAATCTGGAGTACAAGGAAGCCCATTGATGCCATCAACATCCATAACATGTCATGTGTCCTGCTCACTCAGGAAAACTCATCAATAACATCTGCCAATATATGTACATCAAAATAATAATAAGTCACAACACATCATCATCATCATATATATAACTCATAAGTGAAACGAAATCATAGTATACCATAACCAAATCACTTGTGCATAAGTGTCCTCAAAGAATAAGTCAATAAAAGTATGCTCACCAGAAGAGGATGTTATGAAAATACATAAAAGACATAGTACAATGAATACTTTCCACATCAAATATCAAATATTGACTACTAAAAAATTACGTATATAATGTATTAAATGCTTAAATCAATTAACAAAATAAACCATGATAATATTATATGCTTAAATCAATTAACAAAATAAACCATGATAAAATTCATGAATATCAATATCAATCATAAGATCTTTAAGCAATCCATCCTATATTTCATTAATAACAATTCCATCTTATATATCAATAATCATAAGTGTCACTAATAGTGTATTTAAATAAAAATTATCCACATTACTCTACATTATCAATTGGTATAATGTATCCATTAATATATACATTAACAATATCGTTAGGTTTACTCGTATTTAGGTATAATTAGTCATTAAAAAATTACTAATATAAAATCTTAACTAAGTTCGACTTCTCCTTGTTTAATTAAGCACAATTTATTTTCTTAAATATGTAGTTTCTGATATCTAAATTATTAAATAAAATACAAGGAACTATCAACAATTTCCAAATACAGTCTGTATTTCCATCCCCAAATAATTACATACACATATTTCACATATAACATATCGATTGACATTCATACTAAATCACATAATTTGAAACAGTTAAATTTACTTACAAGATTATTGTCTGGAAAAATTTGATCAAGGAATAAAACAAAAATTTCAATTCGAGGATTCGAGGATTAAATAAAAATTGGAACCATAATTTCTTATAATTTCAACAATCTGAGAACCTTAACAATATACACAGGTATATACCAAACCAAAGTACAATTAGCTAGATTATTCAAGAACAAATAGATAACCATAAATATCAAGTACCGTAACTGGAAAATGTAGTTGATGATGCCAATGTACAGATTTCACTGGTACCACCCAACCAATGCTATGGGTACTCTTATTCCCCCTTAGCCCCCCAAGCCGCAAACGGGCCATACATAAGAAATAAAAAACAATATATCCAAGCTTGCCTCCCAAGGTAGAGCTTCCAATCTTTCATCAAGATTGGTATCCCAACTCTCACAAGTAAAACACCACCCAAAATAACTTTGGAAGTATAACCTTACCAAGAATAAATGTGTCTATTTCCCTTCTACTCCACTTGTTTTATATAAATTTCCTTACTTACACATGTCCACATGCAAAATTAATTAACTTTTTAAATAATTTAATTAGGATTATTCACCCACACACTTGTCACACTCTCCCCAAGTTGCACAAGTAATTACCAATTTTATTTTATTTAAAAAGTCAATTTCCCTCACATTCCCCAATGTGTTCTTATTTTTGCTCTTAGTTTTCCCTTTGTTGCCCAAAATCCTATTTACTGAGTGTCTCCTAACTAGATCTTAGTTAGAGTTGGATTAGGAGTCTTCTTCTAGTTAGACTTAGTTGTAGCTTGACTCTAGATATCATTCTATGTGTTCACCTATTCTCTCATATTTTATTTCTTTCTATTTTAAAAATCCATTTTATTAATTTCATGCACACATGTGCATTTTATCCAAACTTTAGATCTAACATAAATCATATTGTAATCAATCATATGTCACAAGTGCATAAATGAAATATTGAATAAAAATACAAGTCACTCCCTGACTCAATCTAGAGTACAAGGAAGTGGATTGATGTCGTCAAAATCCATAACCTGTCATGTGTCCTGCACACTCAGGAAAAACTCATCAATGTCATATGTCAATACATATACATCAAATAACAATAAATCACAACACAACGTCATCATCATGTATAATCCATAATCAAAACAAAATCACAATGTACCATAACCATATCACTTGCATGAAAGTATCCTCAAAGAATAAGTCAATAAATTGTGCTCATTAGAGTGGGATGTTACATGACATAACCATAACCTTTTTTCATAGTTTCAAGTACCAATCAGGTTAGATTGAATAGATAATATTGATTAATACAACTAGTGAGTTCAATCTTATATCGATACATGATGTATGGGTATGACATACAATGGAAATATGGTTACCATTAATGATATGAGCATATCCCTAATTAGTTTCTCTATATAGGTTACTAGTTATGTTAAATCATCGTATATGATTCACTATTCAGATTAGATTTATGTAAACTATGGAACTCTTATGACCTTATAACACTCCTAGACACTTATTACATAAATGTTTATAATAGTTTCATAGCTATTACATTAGTATCACTATTAACAATGATTGTAATTATAAGGATTACATAACTATAAACAATATGAACTCCAATTGTTTGATCCAAGTAATCCTTTAGACCCATTTAGGATTGTAAGCTCCTTGTTATCATTCATCTATATTAATTAGGGAAACACATAAGTTATGTAGTAAAGCACTTGTATTAATATCACAAGTAATGGTAACGATAGAGACTTGGTATAATATTCAAACACCATTATTCCTTGTAAGTTAATAGAAGTGATGCATATCTGTATTACTTAAGTTTAAAGGGATATGATATTGGAACCAATAACTTGTATCAACATAAAACATGAGAACTTCATGATTTGGTAGAAGTAACTGTAATCAAAGAACATAGATTGAGATGGAACGATAGCTATGGTTAAGTAATAAACAAAACCCATAGTATAATCATATATGTAATGTTTAAGATGATGAAATTAGAGTTATTCCATATCACGTATATACATGGTATTCATAGTAGAAACCATAGACTAGTATAAGGTATGAAACAAGCATTGAACATGAGCAACTTTGTCATATGTTACTATGGAATTACTACTCATTATTTATTCCACATAAGTATTATTAATATTATGGTAGCTGCGGGAGGTATTTACCTCTACATGTGAACGCCTGTGGTTGGGAGACGAGGGTATCGTCGTGGTAAAACAAGCACACCATATTATATATTCTAACAAGTATTACCATAACTTGATTTCTCTGATGGAAATGAATGGAAGGTAAGTGATTAAATCCTTTTTCTTATGCATATTCTCATACATTACGAATATTACATAGCTAATACATTTATTGTAAGTATTAGTAGTAAACTTTGTACTCATTACTTACTTGATGCTTACTCTTATTCCCATTAATTTATGGTGTTCTTGTTCTCCTTATTGAACTAGCGTGTTTACCATAGTTCTTACTCATGCTTATCTAAGATGTTGTAGATAGATATGGTTAACATTCTTATTCCTATAATCAATAATCCTTACTAGCCTAATAAAGTTGTTGAATAAGATTTACCCTATGGAATTACCTCATACCTAGTTGATGAATCAAGTCATATGCAAGCTCCTTATTCAACCATAGGTTTCACAAGTCAATGCCTCTACTAGCCAGGTACCTCGGCTCTATACCAATCTTATATATTAGGAAAATAACATTGATGATTCAAATAATAGGATTAAAACCTAGAGGCATGTTAGTAAGCATGATTTGGTAGAATATTGGTACACAATTATCCTAATCATTACATGTGTTCTTGATTTTGTAAGCATCATTGTAATAAAGGTCACCAATATCATTTCAATGGTATTCAAGCTATTCCCTAATATGGAAAGAGATAACCCCCTATGATACTAGTTATGTAATCATCGTTGTTATCCTTTGTATTAGTTAATCATAAGAGTAATGGTAATCATAGTAATCAAATACTAATAGCTCAATCATAGCTATTACTATTGAATCATGTTTAATGAGACCCATCTTTATACATGTACTATATGAATATGAAGTGATACCCTTTTATTCTTATTAGGTGTATATGATTAAAATTCTCCATATATGCCTTACACAGAATCTATTGCATTAACACTGAAACAAGTAGTGACTAAGGAAGACAATAAGCTTCATGATTTTGTATATTGAGATGTATGAGTGATATAGCTTTGATGAAGTTGCATATTATCTTCTACATTGAATCTATGTTTTACTTATCCTATTTAGTGATACTTATAGATAAAGTACAAATAGATATAAGAGTTAAGTCGTATAGATTCAATGGAAATAACACTAATGATACCTATGAATAGAATATGAACCCAATACATTTAATGGTATGAATATTAGAGATATACCCGTATTTGGTAAATAGTATAGAGAATTACCACTATGCTTAATCATGTTGTGTTTTAGATCTATACCCATATCAGATAATCAAGCATTATCACTCTATGAATGTTGCACCTGTATGCCAAGTTTGCACAATGAAGCTTGATCACCTTACTTATCAAGCTTGGTTAGATTAGGAGAAATATGTAACATGATAGGTAATATGGAATGGATGTAATTAAGCATCATGTCAGCTTAAAGGAAATGGTTATTGCTATAACACTTGTTACTCTTACATTGTTCATGGAATAAATGCTTCATTACTTACGCATACATAAGCTCTGAATTACAGGAGATTTACTATGTATTAATTAGGATCTTACAATAACCTCTTATTAGTGACACAACTATAGCCCATTTCTAATATGAGTAACTAGTAATCAAAAATATTTTTGTAAGTTATTATGGAGATTACGATATCTGTATAAAGTAGTGGTTACATATTGATGCATATGCATTTGGGGCTTTACCCTATTGGTTCTTATCTTACTGGTCATATAGGGATTCAAACTATGTGATAATACTATTGAATGCACTCTATTTACATGAGCTAAATAGTAGGGATTACATGATGACTATGCTTACTCTTCTCATGAAGCTTATTCTATACAAACTGCTACTTATCTCTACCTTTTCTTATACATATATATAGGTCATGTGTATTTTCCTATATTCCCTATGATTCCCATAGGTCATTCACCAAATACACACCTAATATAGGAAGAGTTGGCATATCAATGGGTGTACTACTCACTTATTTCCATAATAGTATTTATTATATTAGCTTGTACATGATGATTCACTGCTTGTATTACTCTTATTAAGTAGATATAGAAATGGTAATACATCATGTTTATACATAGGATATCGAAGCTGGAGCTTGCTTATTGTGAACTAAGAGCTTGGTTGGTAGAGTATACTAATGGTAATACTTTACCTTAATGAAAGGTGATATAATAGACTTGTAAAGTTTGATAACTACCTAATACTGATTGTTGGTTGATCAAGGGGTATAGAAGAAATATGGTGCACAAGTTGTAGCTCAAACGACATAGGTAATCAATAGTAATATGTAACTAGTTATATCTCATAGTAGGAAGATGATCTATCTGTATGGGTTGTAATCCCAATAATTATCAATAATACATTGGGTTTAATCTCTATTCTAACCATACATAAGCTATACCCATGATCTCTACTAATATAATCTCTATTCTAACCATACATAAGCTATACCCATGATCTCTACTAATATAGTGTGATTTGACATCACTATAGAACCAAGGACTGTATAAGTTGTATTACTTATGGTATTCATTCTACTTGATCTAATATGGAACTCATATGATACTAGATTGATATAGTGTGATTACCATGGATTCAATGTAAACAATAATTGTAATTACATAATATAGGTGATATGTATTTATAGAGCTTAAGTATCTTATATCATCTCAGATATTGGAATAATGAAACAAGCTTATTCATAATGATCGTTTGTAAATAATAGTTATATCATGTACATATGATGAACATAACGTATAAGGATAACACAACCACTATGTTTCAAGTAATGTAATGGGATTGATTGGGTTTCCACTATAGATTAAGACATGTATTAATAAACATACTATTAATCACATTCATAAGTGTAGGAAACAAGTGTAATCATATTGAACTCGAGTTGTAAGCATTGTACTAGTTATGTAGAAAGCTTTGGTAACTAGTGTGTAAAAGGATTGTTACTTGATGTCTAAGATCTTATAAGTGATAGTTGTGTTAAAGGTTGATAGTGTTGATTAGACATATACATGTAATAAATAATAATATTTCTCATGTCAACAGGTTAGTTATACTTATGCTATCCAAGAAAAAGCTATTGAATCTTACTAGTATGAGTTCCATGTGATCACTAGTGGTAACATATAACTCCAAGTTGTTCTAAGCATAGGGTATGTAAACTCAAGCCCAATGATACCTTGTTTATGAACATAGTTTGAAAACGATATCAAGTAAGCACATAAATCCTACTTATACAATCATTGAATCTGTATGTATCAGTATTGACTATAATGAAGTTTTGGGTTAGTATGATTCCCTATGTTACATAATTAGACTATCCTAAGATTACAAGATCTATGTAAAGTAAGAGATTAATATGGATGATGTGTTTGATTACCCTAATAAGAATAGTATTATAACCATTTCATTACTTGAATGAGAGTTGTAATCATACAAACATCTTAGCTTACTCTCTACTAATAAGCACTTTCTATAATGTTATGTGTTAGTCCTTGAGACAATTTCTCTGATTGTTGAGGAGGTCAGTGCTAAGTCATTAAATAGTTGGGTATGCTCTTATTTGGATGAAGATGGAAAAGGTTAGGAAATTCAAAATAGATTGAATAAATATTCAAGGGGAAAGCTTTCAAGTTTGTAGACAATGTAATGTAAAAAAGCAAGGAGCTAGTCATTATGAAACATGAATTAGAAAATGTGATTTCTAATCTTTCAAAAGAGAGTGAAGAAATAAGGATAAATACTAGCAGAATATTCATAATATATATAATTCTTTCATATACATGAATTTAAATACAAATATGAACTTGGACTATAACTACAAGTTTTGTATTGATGCCTTCAAATATAAAGAAGTTGAACTATATAAATAGGAAATTGTGTAGAAATTATTGAAATGGAAGAAAAAGTAAAAAATAAATAATTCAGTTTCAAAGGACCATATTCTTTATGATGATAATAGATTTCATATTTCAGGCTTTCCCTTCTCAGAATATTACATAAATCCCACTCTCTTTGCCTCACACTCTCCAATGCCTCTCGATATTACATAAATCCCACTCTCTTTGCCTCACACTCTCCAATGCCTCTCGAGCACTCCCACCCCTTACATCATTTTTTTCATACAATATATAAATTTTACATGATATAACTTAGATCCAAAGTTTAAGGGATCAAGGATTTAAACATAGAAGTTAGCTGCATTTAAATAGGATCGAGAACATCTTTGAATTCCCAAAAAAGAACAGCTGGAAAGACTTTAAGGAAAAAAGGTAGGAGAGTTGATAAATATCCTAACTTTATGGTATTACTTTGAAAAAATTTGTGTTGGCACTTTATCATGAATCCCATCCTTCAGATGATGTTGTTGGCACTTTATCATGAATCCCATCCTTCAGATGATGTTGAACAGTGTTAAGGAAGATAATCCTACTTTAGAGAAGCCTCATAATCCACTAAAAAATTTGTTGTTTTTAAAATATGCATACTCTATTTTTATAAATACTAGAGGAATCTTGGTAGTGTTTCTATTTTAAAATGTGGACAAACACTACCAAAATCATTGTCCATAAATTTTTTAAAATAAACGAACCCGGCTGTAAAATTTGAAGAGAACTTTGATTATTATGTCCTTTCTTTAGTGATTTGTTCTTCATAAACCTATATGGAATGTAATTAATTTCCAGTTGTTACAAAAATGGATTAAATCCAAAATGCAACAAATTTGATACCTATGTGTAGCTAGAGTTTTACTATTGCTAGAACAAAACCTTTCCCGATTCATATTTTTATCCTTTCCAATATTCTTCACTTAGTTTTTCCGATTGTATTTCATAAGAGTGCACCTGCAAAAAATAAAACTAAGACTCTGTCCCTAAATTCTGGGTATAATAAACCGCATGATAAAACCAGGGAAACGTATTCACAATAGGGTTAAAAAAATATCAATTTTAGGTTGAAATAATCAGACATATCACATAGTAAAGTCAACTAGAAATGAAGGGATTTCAATGATGACTCTTAGTTTCCACAACTTATTTTTTGTATATCTCATACACGCCAGTGAACATGAAGGAGGTTTGAATGACAACTCAGGGCTCAACTTGATAGGTCCTTTGGAATTCAAACTTTTCAAAAGCGCGTGTTGGTATTTATATATATTTTTTATTGTTTTATTCAAGTGTTTTGGTATCGTTTGTGTTATTCCATAATTAAAAATGCTACCAAAATACCTCTTTCTCACAAAGACTTAAATTTTGACATATATGGTCAAAAATAACTCAAAGACCCCTCACAAAACTTAAGGAACCCTATAAGACCCTAAGAATTAGCCCTATCATATAAATGTTCCAAGAATGGATCCAAATGTGGGATGATGTCCTCCCTATGAGGTATTGAGAACAACTAGACCAAATGATTTTATCTTTGTTTCAGGAACTTAGAATGGTCTCTTACTCTATTTCTTTTGTTGCAATTTAATTGATGGGAGCAATAGAAGATATACATTTGTTTCTTCATTTTGAATGCACATTTCTGCTAACAAAAATTTTAGCCTTCATCAAATTGGTCCCTACATGTTGTGACCAATAACTAGTCTCAATGTAATCATCTATCCATCCCTACTACAACTTGTAACCTATCATATGTTTTGTTCATCAAGCTATGAGATATGGACCATTCCAATTTTTCTTTACAACTAATTCAATCCAAGATTGAAAACGTACTGAAAACAAAACTGCAAAGTGAAATTTTGTACATCGGTGTCTCCATTGGGATATGGAGTCTTATTTGTTGGAAAATGTTTAACAAGCAACATATTCTTGTCATTGATGGAAAGTACAATAGTAATGATGGCTTGAGTACAACAACGAGCGTAAGCTTGTCATTGATGCCAAGTACAGCAGTGATGATGGGTTGAGTGCAGCAGCGATGATCAACAGGAAAATAAAAGATAAGTCCAGGAAGATCGAATGATCGAAGGAAACACTAATAAAATGATCGAAGGCCCGAGAAGCATTTCTAATCATTGGATCTCATTCAAAATTCCCAAAAGAATGAGGGCCGTTAGATCAGAATATAGACAAGAAGAGAATTGAACAGGAGGACAGATCTCAGACGTTAGATCCAAGCGCAGGATCCGACCATCGTTGGATCAAGCAGAACCTGCACGTTCTTTAAAGTGCAAGGAGAAGCGGGTGTACAAAATCCCGAAAGAAGGAGGACCGTCCATTTACAGGCAAGACACGTGGAGATAGATCGTCAGTTCGCTGACTGGACAGTCAAAGGAACAAGGTTATCTAACCTCTCGAAATCGTGATATGTGAAATCACGATCTAATCTGAGCCATCAGATTAAGGTTGAATCTGATCCATTGATTCTAGTTCATGTCGGAGTTTCCAGGATCGAGAGTTGGAGATGTCAAATTTTATTAACATCAGGAATCTCGATATCGCGATATGCAAAATCGCGATTTAATCACAACCGTTGAATAGAGATCAGATCTAGACCGTTGATCTAACTCCAGATCGGAGTTTCGCGAATCGCGACATGGAGAGGCAAAGAACCAAATGCAACAAGAATATCGAAATCGCAAAATTGTGATACAATCATAGTTGTTTAACCAAGATCAGATCTAAACCGTTGATCTAACTCCATATCGGAGATTCGTGAATCGCGACATAGAGAGACAAGAAAACATTCACCATAGGAATGTCGAAATCGCGATATATGAAATCGCGAAATGATCTGAACCGTCAGATCAAGTGTTGATCAGGACCG